>KZ678638.1:0-22389 GCA_003019895.1 Coniella lustricola
AAAAAAAAAGGAAGAAAAAGAGAAGAAAAAAAGAGAGAATAACAACATTATCAACAAGTCTGTCCGAAGCCATTGTCGTGTACTCTGACTTGACCCTGGAATCCCTATATCCATCTCACAATTCCCTCCCCATTCCTCGTGTGTTTACCAAACTTGGCTCAATCTGATGTTTAACCATAAGCACCTACACAGCCCGTTCCTATCCTTCTTCACACCTCAGCAGAAGACAACAGATGTTGCCTCCCATCAAGCGAGGAAGCACCCCCAAGCACACCATCTCTAAGCCTGCCACGCCAGCCTCCCTAAAAGAACTTGCCGACCTGCTTCGACGTCGCTGCGCTATCGTCACGCACAACATCCACGCTCACATCGTCCCTCGCCACAGGCGGCTGCAGCGCGGTGAACGGCTTGCCCGTCGTCTTGGCCACAACGTAGTGATAGCCAATGCGCGCCGCGCAGGCCGCAAGGCCACAGAGCAGCCCACCCACCGGCGCCGCGACAAACGCGCCAAAGGCACCCCAGTCACCTTCGTACAGACCCGCCTCGAGCAAGATGAGGTTGGCGCCCTGGTGGGCATCGCCGTAGTAGATGGTGCCAAAGATGAAGACGCACAGGATCCCGCCAAGGCCGCCGACGACGACCTCGAAGCCGCGCCACCAGTAGAGCTTCTCTGACAGGCCCATGCAGAGCACCGGGATGGTGGACGCCGAGAGAAGGTCGGAGATGAGGTAAATCTGCAGGATGGAGGGGGCTTTGAGGGCGATGACGATGGTGGGGATGATGAGCAGCACGACGGCGGCGCGGATGAACCAGATGTTGATGCGGTTGCGGAACAGGTCGTTGGCGGCGGACGAGACCATGGCACTTTGCAGAGAGTCGAAGGAGGCGCACGAGAGCGAGACAGACATGACGAGGACAATGCCCACAACCCAAGAGGGGAGCTGCTCAAGCAGGAGAAAGAAGGCCACGCTGCCGTCCTGGGTCGAGTCCCACGCGCCGGACCAGGCGGCGATGCAGCCTGTCATGCCGACGAGGGTGAGGATGATGAGCACGACAACGCAGGCGATGCTGACGCCAATCCAGAGGTCGCGGTCCGTCTTGGAGGCGAAGGTGCGCAGCCAGAAGTTGGAGAGGAAGAAGTCATTTGTGAGGATTGCGACGGGCAGGATGTAAAGGAGCTGCCAGCCTAGGAGGTTTGGCTGGGTCAGGCCCGAGGATTCGATCAGGGCTGGGTCAATGTGTGTGCGTGCGCCGATGGTGATGGTTGCGATGATGATAAGGCCAACAACCATGACGCCTTGCACGTTATCGGTGGTGAAGGAGATGCGGAAACCGCCGAGAGCTGGCAGGTTTTGCTGGGTCAGTGGATGTTGCTCGTCGCATTGCGCTTACTTCAGACAATTGCGGAAGCGACGTACAGGTGTAGATGGTCGTGACAATGCATTCAACAATCAGAATGGGCAGAGCGTCGAGTCCCGTGAGAGCATTGACCGCCTGGCCGATGGCAGACAACTCGGAAACCATGTACAAGAACATGGTAACGAGTGTCAAGAAGCTCAGCCACAGCGCCACGACAATGCCATAGCGCTGGCGCGTCCACTCGGTGAGGACGAAACCTTCCGGACACTTGCGGCGGATAATGGGACCCAGGTAGGCAAAGATGAGGAGCGGCAGGGCTGTAGTCAAAGCATACACGAGCACACCCTGCACGCCAGCAATGGTGGCCAGCTGCGGGTATGAGAAGAGGATGCCGGAGCCGAGACCTAGATGGGTCAGTATAGCTGCAGAGGGGCAAGGAGGAAAGGAGGGAAGGGGATGATCTTTGATCGGAGCGGCAGCACGTTTCCCACGCAAGCATTATCTTGATCGAGTAATCACGGTACAATCTCAGCTTCATGTCCACAGCTGGCCCTGTCCAATATGAACCGTACGCTCGAGACGCCTTTGGACGTGCCAAAGGTGCACACCAAGAGCCGAGTTTCCATTGGCAGGGCCAGGTGCTTCCAATCCGCGCCCGTAGTGAGCCGCAGTCGCTGTTCATCCCGAGCTTCGCCCAGACCATCACCACGCACATTTCAGCATTCCACGCAAGGTGAGCTGTGACACGTCGACGACAGTCTGGTTCCAAAGCCCGGGACGACAGGAACAACTGTAAGTGCGAGTACGAACCTGGTATCAATTGCACAACCCAGTATGGCCCGTTTTCAGACCAGGTGCTCTAGGGTTGCCCAACCGCTGATTGGCAGGCGGATTCGATGGCTCTGCGCCATGTTGAGCCTTGCCTCGTTTCGATATTCATGCTTGAATTGCTACCGCTCTGGACCGTTGTGGACGTGAGCGCATTCTTCCGCGCGTCTCACTCACCAGAGGCGATGAAGTTCAGTGCAATTGGAAATGCTATAGACAAGATGGTCAGCATGCATACCCAGAGGACAGTGACACGGGAGGAAACAGAGAAGCAATGCCCCAAGGCCAGAATGCTTCTTCTCAGTTGTCAACAACATCAACAACAACAACAAGAAGAAGCCCTGCCATGAAGCGGGGTGATCTCTTTAGGGAAATTGTTGTCCTGACCAGTCCGAGTTCTGTTTCCAGAGAGAAACTCTCCCGAAGAGTCTCTGCGATATTTCCAGGCCAGTGCTGAGCCCAGGACGCTGTGATGCGGTTTTGTGAGTGAGTTGCCTTGCTGCTTTCGACCTCATTCTCGCTGGCGAACTTGCCAGCCATTTTGTTGGCGGAGAACCACATACAGGAAAGCGCCATATGTCACGTAGACGATGGCGTTGGACGCCTGAAAAGAAGGTTGACCCATAACGGAAACAAAAATACACAGCCTTGATCGACTGCTGCTATGGAAAAAAAGGCGTTTCGAACTTGTGCAGCTGGGCAACGGATGGGACGAGTTGTGACAGGAAAGACAAGATCTCAAGTCGGGAACCTTTGCCGGGCGTAATAAATAAAAGGCAGAGAGAGCCCTGGGACTAGCATAGGATATAAGCGTTACCTGAGGAAAACCTTTCTCGCTCCGATGCGGTGGTTCACTGGGCTCGCCCGAGAACCGTGTGGCCTACCTAGCAAGCATAGGCCTGGAGGTGGGGCCCCCGCGCCCCAAAGACGACTGTGATTGGGTCTCGGAGGGCGCAGAGACACCATCTCTTTGACACTACTGTACCGTAGACGATAGTATAGGCGTAATTATTAGCGAGCTGCGACTTTTCCCAGCCAGTCCACCCTGCCCAGTAAGTGGCGGTCCAACATGCATCGCGCCCTGCTCTGGTGGTGGTGAGATTATGCATGGAGAAGAAAGATTGATGAGGGGTCTTGTAGGAGCCTGCATATTGCGCAATGTCAGGGAACTGTATCCTTGGACGCAGGCAATTCGATACATTGTGCTTGTGTATATTTTCAATCTGGAGTAGGGCGTAGATGCGGATATGTTAGATTGAAATGTATAGTACTGTTGCCCACGATGCTTGACCAAAACAGCATAATCAGAAGCCTTTTTTTTTTCTCCTTTTTTTTCTCCTCTTTTTTTTCTTCTTCCTCCTCCTCCAGAGTCATCGACCTGCTGTGTCGCGTGGTAACCTGCCCGTCACTATACGCAGGGACTACAAAGAAGCCTCATGCAAGGGACCAGAGCTGGTGGACCGTGGCATGACCGTGTAATGTTCTTGTGGTTCAGTTGCTCCACTTGATCCCTTTTCCATCCTTACTCTTGAGCTGGCTCGCGTTGGGAAGTTGGATCTCGGCATCGACAAAGTCGGCCTCTCGCGGGTTGTTGGTTGCCCAAATCCTCTCAATGGACAAATCAAATGGCCCTTGGATGCGGTCTGTCAGACCAACGCCGACTGTGCGGATCTTTTGCCGCAGCATCTCGGTCTGTGGTTCGACGACAAAGCCGTGGTTTGTCCGCACAAAGTCGTTGAGCCGGATGAGGGCCGTCTCCCACTCGCCGGGGCGTTTGCTGAAGAGCCGGTGCTGATGTATGTCCGACTCAACAAGGGACTCGGTCTGTATGTTGACGTGGTAGCTGCGCCCATCCGACTTGAATCGGAGCGCCAGAAACACATATGGGTCCAAGTCCCACAGACTCCTGCCGAAAATGGTAAACGGCCGATCCTTGGTCCGCCACGCTGCGTATCCCGACCTTTCGATCTGTGGCTTGTTCTCGGGCAGTCGCGTGGAAATGGCGCCGTGGAATCGGACGTGCCCGTTGGGGTTGTAGAACGATGGCTTGGAGCGAGCCTGCGCATCAAGCGCGGGTGAGCTCGGTGCTATCCAGTCGAGATGGGCCTTGGAGTAGCCGCCAATGTCTGCGTCGGAAAAGCTGCCGACGTCTTGCATGGCCGCCTGGTCGTGGAAGGAGAAGAGCTCGCGGGGGCCGGACGCACCCTTGATGCCCTCCATGCTCACGGCTGCGAGGGCGCGAGAAGAAAGGACCACATTAGCGGATGTCTTGAGTAGAAGCGCCAGGGCTCAGGGGAATGGTCCAACCTATGTGCGCAAGCCTCCTGAACTCATCTGCGCTGCGGGCCCAGAAGCCCTTGGCCAGGCAGGAAGATGTGACCCTCATCGTGCGTGGCTGGCCGCGGCGCCAGCGGTTGCTTGGTGGAGGACGAAGTGTGGTGGAATCGAACGAGCAGCATCAATCAGGTGGGATCGATGCGCGCAAGCTGGTCTGCCATCAATATCCGAGGCGAGGAGTGCCAAAGGAGGCAGTTTCGCAGCTTCTCCGGAGTCGCTGGCTCGGTCTGTCAGTCTGCTGAAAATGGGTGGAGACCTGGGACGGGCCTGCCAATGCAGGACGTCACCCACCCACGCGCGCCACTGTGGGGAGCTCCAGCTGTCGCTGGAGGGCTGTGGGGCATATGTGGCCCGTGCGCAGAGCCTCTTTCAACGACATCGGCCTCGCTTCGAATGATTTGAGCACTCGCCCTGGCCACTTCCAGACACAGTTGCGCCGCTTCGAATGGCACAGAGCGTCTCTAATTTGCACATGCACTGCGCATAGACCAGACAATGCAGATGACCGCAGACAATCAACGATTCAGCGAGGATGCGTCGACGGGATTCAAGCCTGAGCAGCAACACAGTTGGCTTCGTTTATCGAGCAAGGGCGAGAGCACCATGTTTTTGTTCGGTTTGAGACCTCCATCATGCTGCTTGTCTACATATGGCTGACGATGGATGATCAAGACGGTTCTGGGCTATCATACGCAGCAGGCCACGAACCTACATGTGCGCAGTATCTAAACACGCTGGGCGAGTGCTCACAAGGCCCAGAGGAGAAGCAACCGTCCCTCTGTGACATGCGTGCCGGATGCTGTCACTCTGTGACCTCAAACAGAATCAAACCTGTTACTGTGCCCTGAATCTCACTCTGGACGTCTTCATAGACTCGAAAGAAGTCACAGCATCACAAAGCCACGGGACTTTCTTGGCAAGTGTGCTCAACACTGCTATTGTCTCTGAGATTGGCAAGTCCAGAGAGGCTTGGTGCGCCTCAGTCCATGAACAATTGCTATCGAAGCTGGCTCAAGGTTGCGCCAGTCATCAGATTATGCACAAGGGGAAGCTTCATCAACATGAAGCACATTGAGGTTTTGAAAGACACTTGTGATGGACAGAGAAAGGGCTGTTTCTCCATGTCTTTGGCCCCAAACCTGGGTCTATGCATCTCAGATCAAGACCATCATGACCATCTGGATTACCATTCGCAACTGGACTATAGCCTGAACAGCAGCCACTGGCCTAGTCTGGCTGTCCATCGAGAGCTGGCTCAGATGTCTACAGTCTTCACACGAGCTGAGGAAGTCTTGCTTGTGTCCCTGGCTGCTATACTACGTCCCTTGGTCCGGCACACAGTGGCCATGCCAGGATCCAGAGGCTGTTGTCTCTTTCAGACTGCCTTCTACTAGTACTCCAGGTACACACACCGATAGTTGTATGTTGATACCAGATTACATGCCCAACATTACCCAGTATCATGCACATTCTTGTCTTCAGCCTTTGAAGTCTCGCTACCAGCCTCACAATCGCAGACACTGTCCTACCTGGAAAGACTACAAGTCAGGGTTGTGCATACTCATGAGCTGGTATAGGGGCTTCACGCCGTGGCTCTCTTCGTGTCAACCTCTGTTCTACTCCTCACATCAACACCGTCGTGGTCAGAGACCTTCGCCATATTCTCCCAGGCCTCACTGGTCATCGGCATAGTTGACCATCCCCGCAAGATCTGGGTGTGACCTGCACAAGGATTTACCATTTGAGATCCTTCAGTTTCTGCCGTCTTTCTCCTTGCGGACTTTCCTCCTTCTCTTCCCTTTCTCACATCCTTCGTTCCCCTTCACCTTCTTCCTTTTGAGACCATCACTCACTCCTCCACTCTCTGTTGTTTGATTCCTTCAACCACATCACCAGACGTTCTTTGCAACAAGCAATCATGCCTTTTTCAAAGAACTACGACACTTCGCCCGAGCGTCCGCGCTTCCAGCGTCCTACCGGCGTCAAGCACAGTAGCTCTGAGCGCGCCGCCTCGCCCTCCAGCAGCGAGGCCTCATCCGGCGCCGACGAGCCTGGTGGTGAGTTTCACTTTGCCCTTAATTGCCCTACGTCTACTTGCTCTGTGTTTCTCTCTTGATATTGCCAGTTACCTGGGTCACTTTGTAGTGTTTGAGACACCCTGACTGTTTGAAACTCCATATTTTCACTTCCTCGCTAACCATGGGTGGCAACACTAGGTGTTCGACTGGCCCAGTCGACCGTCTCTGACTCTCCGGAGCTGAGCTGGACTCCTGGCCGTTCCCGCCGTGCCAGCGTTATCGAACAGGACTCGCCCAGCTATGTCGTGGCTACTGCCGATGAAGACGATGTCTTCATTTCCCCTGGCCGCGGCCTCAACGAGCGTGAGCGCCTCACTCATCGCACTCTGACCATTCTCAACTCGCAGTCTTCGGACGGCAATGAGCGTGGCGTCCGTCAGCAGGCTGAGAATCCTCAGGCTCAGCCCACCACCGAGCGCCATCAGATCAACGGAGTCGATGCTCAGAACCTGTACCCTCCTACTGCTTGTGTCTTTGTTGCCAAGTAAGTCTTGCGTTTGCTCTCGTTGTTTACAATCTCACAGTCTCAAACAGAGCTTCATGTACATTTCTGCGTCTCAACCCCCCCCCCTTTCCGTATTGGCGTCTTTTTGTTCGAAACACCACTGACACTAGTTCAGCCTTCCGGAGCCCAAGGAGGACACTGCCCTCGAGGCTGCCATCTACCGCGAGTTCCTTCAGTATGGCAAGTGCTGGGTCAAGATCCGCCGTGACACCACTCACATGCCCTTCGCCTTTGTCCAGTACACCAACGATGCTGAGGCTCACGCTGCCCTCGCCCATGCCAAGGGTGCTCTGATTCTTGGCCGCCCTTGCCGCACCGAGCCTGTCAAGGCAAACCGCACCTACGTGATCCAGAAGAAGGATGGCGGTCCCATCTCACTCGAGGAGGCCCGCGAGGCCTTGCTTACCTTTGGCCCCCTTTCCAAGTGCGAGCACCTCCACGACCAGTTGCGCAAGCCTCTGGGTTACCCTCCTACCGTCCTGGTCGAGTTTGCCATGTTTGACGCCAACCGTGACCTTCAGTCGGTAAGTCATTCCCCTTTTCATGCCTCATATCTCGGCCCTGTTCCTAGACTCAAACTGACTCTGGATTTTGCTGCGCTCTAGGTCTTCCGACTTGACCCTCACTACCATGTGACCGCCTTCGATCTGAAGCGCACCTGCGCCGTCAACCGCCTGAGCAACGATGAAGCTTTCCTGGCTGCTTGCGAGCGCGACCGTCGTTCCATCTTTGTCGGAGACCTTGCTCATGATGCCACCGACGAGCTTTTGCGCGAGCTGTTTTCTCAAGCTGGTGAGATTCTCAATGTCAACATCTTCCAGCGCGCCTTTCCCGTCAACCACTCGACCACGTCGAGCATTGTTCGTACCATGGCATTTGTCGAGTACACCCAGCCCAACATGCCCGAGGACGCCATTGCCAAGTTCCACGGCGCACACTTCATGGGCAACACCATCCGCGTCGAGCGCAAGGTCGTCAAGGACCGCGGCTCGACGCCCCGTCACCAGCGCTCCCATGCCTCGCTGGGCCACAAGGCCTCTCAGGAGTCTGTTGGTCGGAACTATGTCCTGTCCACCCCGCACGGTGGCCGTTCGTCTTCGGGACTGTACTCGACTCCCCGCCACATCTCAGTCAACCGTGGCCCCATGGATCTTTCTCCCGCCAGCATGCCGCCGCCTCCTTACAACAACTGGGGCTTCACCCACGGCGGTCCTCCCGGCTCTGCTGGTGGCGCTGGTGGCGGTCCTCCAGTCACTCCCCAGGGACCTCCTCCCCAGATGATGCCTCTCGTGAGCCCCTGGAGCTACTACAACTCCAACTGGCCCGGCTACATGGCTCCCGGTGACCCTTCGCTCTACATGTCGCCCTTCTTCATGCAGACTCACGGCCCTCACATGGGCGGCAGCACGACTCCCGGCGGAGAGGGTTTCAACATCACCCGCTCGGCCGACCGATACAGCCCACGCCGCTCTGCTGGACCTGCTGGCCACCGCGGCGGCGGTTTCCCCGAGACTCCCACCCGCGGCAGCAGCCACGTCCGTCACGGCGAGCAAGACTAGACCACGGAAGCAAGCTTCTCTCAGGGTCAAATCATCGCAAACGGGAGAGGCAAACAAAACCCGGCTTTTGTCTTGCTCCAGAAGAGAAGAAACAAGATATCCTTACAAGCAAGTATTTCTCTAACCACCCAAAAGGACAAAGGATGAAAAGAAAGACGAAGGAAAAAAGGGAATTGTTTGTTGAATATGGAGCTGTGTGTTCTCTCTAGTCTAGACGTTTGTTCTTCTTTCCCCGTTACTTTTTATCATCCAAAAGTTGGACATGTCAATGTGGCGAGGAAAGGGCCGCGGTTCTGGTATTCTTCAAATGGTTAGTTACAACGAGACTCTTACTTGGTGTCGTGTGTAAAAGGGGGGGGCCTTTTTTCTTTTTTCCTTTTCTTCTTCCTTGTTTTGAGATGGACAACCCGGTATTACCACCAATCAGATTTTTATCTTGTTGATCTTGTGTTGTTGCGTACGCGCAACCTTCAATTCTTTTTCTTCTTCTCCTCCTACCTGCGACGGCTCGGTTTGTTTGTACTTGTACAGGCATTCTGAACGGAGTTTGTGAAAGGTTTGCGGCGAGCATTGGGGCCTTGAATGGCATTCAGGATGAGAGCCAACATTACTATGGTTCCATCATACTATTTATCACACTATTCATGTCTTCGTCTTCAAAAACGTGATTTTGATCTTCGAGGGTGTGGTACAGTCTTGACTCTAATGGATGTTGAGTGAGAAGCCACGGTGAAATGAGTTCAATCTCAAATGCAAACATCAGCCAAATCTTTGCGCTTAGATTCCCTCTCTACCAACATGTAGCGTCAAGGAATAATTTTGAAAGCTAGCTGTCACAGCAGCGGTACATTCTCATTCAAGACTGGATTCGAAAACCATAATAGCCCGATTTCATACACCTGGAAATCCTTGTAGCTCTCTGCATCTCAACCTGAGTCTCAAAGTATGCAGAGACCAGTGCTCGTAATTTGATGCCGGCACCAAAGGGTTGCGAGCGAGAGCAACCTCCTTCTTTCTCAATTGAAAAACTCGTAGTAGTACTCTCATGTTGAATTGAATCCAGCTCTCTAACTGGCAAGTCCTGGTTTCGAAACTTCAAGCAGCATCGCTCGCACCAGAAGCACCCACGACAGCATGATGCGTTTCGACCACAACAGCCGTAAGCGTCCCTGTGCCATCAACAAGGTTAGTCAAGCTATTCTCAGTGAATACTCTCTTTCCATTTGTCCTCATGAAGTACATAAGGAGTGTCAACTTACGACTTGGCCCTTCAAGAACCCACGTCGTCGACGAAGACAGCGACATCGTTCCGCCATCTCCTTCTCCTTCTCCTTCTCCTCCTTCTCCTCCTCCTCCTCCTCCAGCAGACATTGTCGTTATCCTCGTAGTTGTGGAACTCGTCCCTCGAGACCGCGTCAACCAGCGATACGTACTCACCGGCCCTCCTGGACCCGGCAGCGGATCTTGCCCCCCACGCGAAGAGGAGTGCGTCGCTACTGACGCTGTTCTCGATAAGGACAATGTCGACGATTTGGACGAAGTCAATATCTCAGGCTGTCTTGTCCGCGTCCGAGTACGCGTTCTTGTGTTTGTGTGTGTGACTTCTGCCGTGACTACAGAAACAGACACTGACAAGGACGTCTGCGTCTCTTTGCACGTCTCGGTTGTAGTCGTACTGGAGATTGAGACAGAGACTTCGACCAGGGACCAGGTTTCGGTTGTCTGAGTTGTGCGTGTGCTTTCGAGTATTGTGGTTGTGGGAGGGATGGCACTTGAAGGGGAAAAAGGAAGAGTGGACAATGTGAGGGAAGGACGAGGAAGAGACACCGAAAAGGGTGGCTCGAGAATGGTTTCCACAGAAGTCAGAGTGAGGTTGGACCAGGGCTGTGGCAGTACACTGGAGAGAGACACCGTGGTCATCCGGGTGGAGAGGTCAGTAGGGGGTATTGGTGTGACTGTTGGTGGGAGAGGTCGAGGAGATATAGGAAAAGTCGATGATAACGTGGAAAGGAAAGCAGATATGGAGGCTGTAGCTGAAACATTGGCCGGTCCAGCCGACCAGATAGGGCTATGCAGAGGGGAAGCCGATGTGCTGGTATGATTACCAGCAGTCCCTGATGAGCTTGGAGCACTCGTCGTCGCAACCGCATCCGTCGTCAAAGTGGCCGACCCCGAAAAGCCCAGCCCCGTATCTAGCGACAGTCCTGGTGGCAAGGACGAGTTAATGGGCGCCACGAAGGTGCTCAAGGCAGGCAATATGGTGATTACCAACGAGGAGCTGCCTATCATCACTGTAGTCTCTGTTTGCAGCGGATTAGTAGTGGTGAATGCGGTGTTGTTGAGTAAAGGAACAGGTATCCTCGGCGTAGCTGTCGACCCCATGAGACCAGTAGCCCATGGAATGATGGCTGGAGTCGATGTTGGAGCATTTGTTGTGCCTGTCACCGCTACTAGTGAGCCCCAAGGAGGACCGACCGTGGAATTTGCCAAGGGAAATGGTGGAGGTGTGCCTACGGACATGGTTTTGGAAGGATTTGCGCCGCTTCCTGTGAGTGCAAACAGCGAGCTTGACTTGGGTGATGCGAACGGCCTAAATGTGTAAGACGATGAAGCACTGCTGGAGACTCTTGTGCTTATGGTCATCCCAAGACTGTGAGCTGATGATGTCGAGTTTTGAGAGGAAGCTGTGCCGAATGGTACAATGGTGAACGAGTTGTGCAGGCTGAAGTTCGTAGAGATGCTTTCAAGCGGTAGAGTGGTAATTCCAATAGTGGATGGAGACAGAGCACTGGTGAGCGCAGGACTGCTGGTGACTGCTGGCGCAATACTACTCAACGAGCCTGCGGTCTCGGGGCTTGTTTGTGTTTCAGACGCACTATTCTGTCCAAAGCTTCTGGTGCTTGAGGATTCTTCAGACGGCGAGGCTATGGTCTGGCCATAAGTACTCGAAGAAGATACAAGGCCGCTGCTAATGCTGCTGCTCAATCGACTAGAAGAGATCGGCACCGGCACAGGACTCAAGATTGTTGCTGTCGACTCGGACGAGAGTGTACTCGTCAAAGAGAAATGAACTGAGACAAATGTATCAGCGTTGAAATAATGCATCGAGTCTTTTTGGAACCAACAGCCTACAAGTGGTTGTCACATGGGTGAAGAGCGTAGTATGATGATAGTGGTGGTGATGCCCAAATGGGTGATGAGGGTCTTCATTGCCCGGTGGGCTGGCATCAATACCTGCATCGACAGATACTACTCGAGACGTCGGATCAATCAAGGTAGGTTCATTTGAAAGTGAGTGTGCATGCTGTGTTGATGGGTCTCGAGACTCGTCGATTTGCGCATAACCGCTCAAAACCAAGCAAGAGCAAAAGAGGGCCGCAGCTTGGTGGATGTGAAGATTAGGAAACATATTGAAGAAGTGACCGCAGCATCGTTTGCTTGCAAGACTGGATAAGCCGATCGTTTCTGGAAATTCGTAAAAATAGGCTGGGCAGACAATCTAGTGGAATCGACACACTCTATCAACAGCAGCAGTATGATGAATGTATTAATGAAAGAGTGTGTTCGCAATATCTTGAAAGAAGGTCAACTCAAAATTGCAGTTTCAGGCAACGTGGAAGAAAAAGAAAGTTAGATCCAATGGAGCTTAACGAGATGCGGTTCAACTCCATATTCAAAAGCCAAGGAGAGGGCAGTGCGTCCTCACCGTTCGGTTACTCTTTTCTCACAAGGCTTCACATCTCGCCTGATGATCGGGAAGAACGTTGCACTGTGTGTTGTGGTATTTCCCGAGCATGACACCTCCAACGCTCAAAGTTCGACGGCGAAGAATGGTGCGAGATGACCAACCCAGACGACTTTGTAGTCCTACATCACTGTCGCCTTGATTCGAGACCGGCGCCTGACATAATATCTAATCCAGGCGCACAGATTCCTCCGAACATGCTTAGTTTCTAAAACACCATGTGCACATCGATTATTTGATTACTTACCCAAGAGTACTAGGCATTGGCTGATTAGCAAAACGAATAGCATGTTGAGATTTCAAACAATGTCCCTTGTCATTAGTATCATCAGTAGCTCCATCGTCGATGTCTACTTTTTGCGATGGAGCAGGTCAATGTCTTCCACTCGAATTCTAGAGTACGGCTATTTCAAAAAGTGTCCAATCATCCTGTACATTGTCAGCCGATGAATATGACTGTCGTAAATCTGGAGGGATGTCTCAGTGACAGAACTTTGCTTTAAATCCACGTCTCGGGTAATAGAGCGTTGTGCTATTTCTAATGCTGCGATCTGAATCGAATCTCTCACTGTTGCACTATCTTCGGCCTATCAGATATACGGCCGTACCTCTCGTTCGTCCCTCGGTTGCTCAATCTTTGTTCAACAGATAGAAGACGGGCACCTGCGTTCTGTTTACTCCTTCTCGGCCTGCTCAGCAACTTCCCGAAGTCCTGGTGCGGTTGTCTCGAGCATTGCGGTGTTCTTCGCCTCGATATCCGCTGCCCACAGAGCCGCTCCGACTAAATATTGTCAGTGCAACTCGATTTGGTATTGCCTGTGTGATACACTTACCTGTGTTTGTGAACGAGAAGAAAATGCCAGCAAAGGGAATCATCTCCAGAAGGGTTGCAACAGTGCCAAAGCTGGAGCAGGACATTGAGATTTAGCAAGTAAACAACGAAGAAGCAGACAGTATTCTAAGAATTAATGGTTTAGCAGAATTACTCACGCAGTATAAGCACCAACATGCTCCTGTAGCCAATCCTCTCTCTGCGAACGGGACCAGCTCTTGAGTTGAAAGTACTACACACTCTTGTTAGTATATATGCGATTGACACGACTAGGGATTGATGAGACACATACTCGGTCGTGAACAGACTTGCCACGAGTCCGGCCTAGATAGCAATTAGTATTGTTTCCTGGGCGAGCATTCCGGACGTCACATACCTTGTAAGCCCACGAAAACTGCTGTTCCGACAATAGGAATGAAGTTGAAGGGCAGGTACATCAGATATCGAATGAGGGCCTTGGGACTGAAGCGTTCGAAAGGACTCTTGAGGATCTTGCCCAACTTGGCCATGGGGTCGCTTCCCGACTTGAGCTCTCTGCCGTTCTTGACAAGGTTCGTGGCATTCTTTGCCACCAGGGTTCCGTCGAACGTGTCAAGAAGCGCATCCTGCAGCACCCAGCTCCTGGAGACCGAAGAAACTATAGTGGAACTCTCGTTCAGAACAAGGAGTACGGTCGACAAGACTGCAACAGGCCCATCCACGAAGACCATGATAGCGAGTTGCGGCAGATATGTGAAGGCAAACATGCCTGCCAGAACTCCGGCACTCAGAGTCAACATGGGGGCGAGTTTGTTCCAGAATGGCTTCCAGAGTGAACGGTGGCTGAAAAAGTAGACAATGCCCTGTACGCACGTTAGTTAGTATACACAAAAGACCGGCGCCAATCGTAAGAAGTCGCATGCCTTGATGGGGTAACTAGAGCAAGCAATAAGAAGGTCAGCCAGAGGTCATCAAGATCGTCACGGCGCACGGAAGTTGTTCCGAGCTGATGCTCGGAGGGCGCCAAAAAGCCGATCATCTCTCAAGGGATGCTTGAATAGCAACATACATGTATGAACCACTTCTTGCTGCGTCGTTGACAAGTACCCTGGCCTTGGACAGGTCCTCCTTGCTGCGATTCGAGAGGTCAGTAAAATGACGGTGCGCTTGATCGATGTTGCTCTCTTACGCGACCTCGGTGGCCCTTGTTCCAACCGAATCAACGACACCACGACGTTGCGACATTTTGACTTGTGAGGTTGATGCGTGGTGTTGTGCGAATCCGAGTTGCGGTTCTTGACGAAGATGGAGTGCAAAGGCTTCGAAGACTCTTGCGTCCAGTGATGGGTTGAAGTTGGAATTCGTGCAAGAAATTCTGCTCTTGCTGAATTTGGCGTTTGAATGAGTGCAGTCGTCAGTCATTGCAGTCAATCATCGCAAGAAAGGACAAACAGCGCTTGCCATATACCAAACATTAGCAATGTCGTCATCAGTGATGCTCTTGGGCCGCCCTTGCCTTGTATGAGCAGAAGCACGGAAGAGGTCTAGGCTTCAAGCACCTTCGTTAGTGGCTCCCATGCTTGCCATCGCTGAATTTGCCTTCTGAAGGGGAAGGCGCAACCATAGCCAATCTACTGAGACAGCTTTTGTTGCGTCTTGGCATGCCAACAGCATTGGGTGTTTTTGGAAATACTTGGAGAAGCATGCGGTTCCAGGCAGCACAACGGCTATAACCTAACGCAGGTCCACCATGGAGCGCCAATCGTAGACACTTGCACATGCGCGTAGCACTGGCATTGCCCGCATCCTCAGTAGACAGTAGAACTGATGCAGAAACTCGGCAGTGGAATGCAAACGTGTATTCAGTCGTCTCAAGGCCAGGCAAGTGATGTCAAACAATTGTCATCGAATTCGCCCCTGGCCATATGCGTTTTGTCTGGCCATCGGTTGATCACACTATATTGCGCAATCTTGTACGAGATCTGCCATGTGTAGAAGCTGGCGGCTCAAGAACAGGCTAACATCGGATTGGGCAAAGACACCCGTGTCAATCTATACAGCAGATCCGCAAGCCCGCCATGAAGGAAAACACCTTCAATATGGCAATGCAGTATGGCATTTCTGAAACGATCCTCCCTCTGCATAATCGCTTGGGTAATCCTCCAATATCGAATCGGCCGTTGCAGATCACCAACCGACCATTCTGCCGTTCACAAGGCAGTGAGTGAGTGGCCACTGTCCAACACAGCCACATCAACTCAACCCAATCTACAAATCTTTCGCGGTTGAGCACCAAGCGCCCCTCTGGGCTATTGCTGCGTCAAGAGTGGCTTGTTAGTGGCAGTGGCAGGATGATTAGACTGGCCGTGTGAGGGTTCATTGCCTTGGCATCTGGAGGCGTCTGTGGAAATGCCCGCCCACACCCATACATTTTCTGACCTCACATGTCATGGCCAATCATGAATCTCAGACAGTGGCACTCTCACGCAGAAACCATGAAACTAACACTTTCGTTTTCGAAAGCCCGTGTTTAGCTGCATACATGATGCGATGTACCTAAGCCCAGGAGCAGCGAATGGGCGACATAGACTGAGGCTGGTGAAGAGTTCAAGCAGGTGCTTAGCTCGACTCGGGCAACATGCTGAGGCGAGTGTCACCTCGTAATTATCCTCAATTTCTCGACCAGGCGTCCATTTATAGAAGCGCTTGCGTCGATCGGCACCCAATTTGTCTCTTAAGCTCCTAGGCGTTGTTCCTTCACGAGATGGCGAGCACACCTTCTAGACACATCACTTGGCCTTGGGATGATGGCGAGGCGATCCTTGCTCGGGCTTTGGCCGGGTGAGTACTGGAGGCTGCTTGAATACACCCCAATTCCTTGGGAGCGGCCGAGTACTTGAGCGCCACACACACAGGCATTGCACTTGGGTTCCACCAACGCAATCGCGCTCTGTATGCCTTGCCATTGCCCCCAGTCCCATATCCGAGTGGGCAGTAAGTTACACTGCTAGCAATCCTACATGGGAACATGGTCAACGCTTTGACAGCCATGGGGCAGCAGTCAATAACTGTTCTGATATACGCCAGACAACCCTGGCAACGAGGCCCCGGCAAAGGCCGTTCGAGAGGCTGGGGAATGAATCCAGAGCATCGAGATACAATTCAGGACTTTGCGTGCAGCATCGGCTATTGGAATGCAGGTTTTTCGACGAGGTTCTGTGGAGGTGGAGGAAACGATCTTTGGGGCTGCTCAGCTGAGCGGCATCCCCACTAACAGTCGTCATCTTGCCCCGCAAAATCAGACGACGCAACGGCCATTGTTTGTTTGCCTGGCCTGCTTTGCCCCAGCCTGTCGTCTTGATGATGGACGCGGTCGACAAGGTTGCCTCTCTTGCCTGTTCTGCTCGAGAGGCGGACGGGGACATCGGTCGGCTCAGCAATGGAAGAAACAGGACAGACTGCCAATTCTCTCAAGCGTGCAATTTTAAAATTAAACACCCAGAACCCTGCTATGGCAATAATGGTCGGAACCTTGGCAAGAGTGTAAGTCGGTCGGTGTAGCATGGCTGTCTGCCCGGTCTTTGGTGGTGTCCGCATCGAGCAATGGCTGCATTATGCCGTGACTGAAACCCCCAGCCTCGCTTTGCATGAGGGATTGTGGGTGTACACGCCCTCTGGTAGGTGCAAGGTGACGTGTCGTCATTTGCCAGGTACCTGGGTGCTGGTGGGCTCCTGCCTGTTGCCATCCTGTACGCCCGTGGCTGCGTACTCCTGGTACCAGGCTGTTGTATCCGTACCTGCCCTGGTTATTGGTTGCCAGGCCACAGTATCAGGATCAATACCAAGCTACCAGGGATGGTCTAATTCGTGATATGCCGCGTCCCGGAGTAGTCTGGGCACTCAAGGTCTGAGCTCTGTGGCTGGTCGCTACTTTTACAAAAGCGTTGGGAAGGAATCTCGCACTTGTCGACGACCTAGCTCTTCTTCTTTTTATTATTATACTTGCTGTCTTGCCATCCGTTCCTGACAATATCAACTTCGCGCGTCCTCCATCTCTCTTTCTCTCGCGCTCGCTCTTCTACAGTCTCTCACTATTCAGACGAATTTGTCGACTTACCAAATCCGGTTCACCTCATACACAACCAAAGCTCCTTCCAAGATGCAGGTCAAGACCGTTCTCGCCATTGCCCTCGGCGCTGCCTCTGTACGTTGTCCCTCTGCATGGTCCCATTCGCGGCACCAGAAAGCTGTCACCATGTTCACCTTGGCCCGTCAATTCGCTAACGAAAGCATTCATTCCAGGCCAACGCACAAACGCAGTCTGGCTACACCTCAGCGGTTGAGGCTTACCAGTCTGCTGTTGCCAGTCTCAACAATGAGCTCTCCTCTGCCTATGCCACCATCACTGCGACTGGCACTGCACTGAACGCCGAGTATTCGAGCCTCCAGTCCAGCCTTACTGCCGCCCAGGCCAGCCTGCTGTCCTCATTCAACTCCGTCTGGGTCACCACCGCGTCCAGCGAATCTGCATCGGCCTCGGCCACCGCCGCCACTTCGAGTGGATCAGCCGCTACTACTTTGACATCGACCGCCACCGCTGTGGTTTCTTCCGGCACGACTTCGACCATTTCTCAATCTTCAGGATCGGCATCGAGCACGTCTTCTGGTTCAGCTTCTGCCTCAAGCACGTCTTCTAGTTCAGCTTCTGGTACCGCGTCTGCCTCGAGCAGCTCGAGCTCGAGCGCTTCTGGTGCTGGCGTCACCGCTGCCCCCATGTTCTTGGCTGGTCTTGGCCTGTTGGCTGCTGCCATGTAAAGAGGCGATACTGTTTGATACCCAGCCGCGGAGCGAGGAGTTTCTTCATGATGACTTGGTATTTTTGATGATCATGAGAATTGTTGGCCGTAGCTATACAAGTAATTATAATACGAATCATGGAATGTTACACGCGTTGGTTTAAATAAAAGAAATACCATGAATTTGACGACGTGATTGGATATTCATATCTGTTTAGTCATTGTCCTATCAATAGTGCGTGAGATTAGTGTGAGTGGCGCAGCCACATGTCGTGGACTTGCCATTCGCCAAGGCTCTCCTCGACCAGAACACCCAACTATAATGTCCAAAGACGCTGGGTTCTACCTTGTTTTGGAGGCTGGGCTGATGTCTTGCGCCTAGCCAAGTGACTGAGAAATAGCGCATCCACTTATATACGGTTGACAACTTTGAAGACATGAGGATGAGTTATGAAAATTGAATATTGAGTTCAAATGCATGCTTTTTCAATGTCAATTGGGTTTCCATGCGATACAACAGTGAGTTTGATACTTCAGGGCTATCATCAACATCATCCGAATATCCGCCCGTCACCCCGCTCCGCTTCGGAAAGCAAGGCCGGGATGTTCCTTGATTCCATGTGCGTGTCTGTCATGGTAGCAAGCGGGCGGGGAGAGTCTATTGTTCGTTTGTGATTGTCTTGCCTCGTCTTTGTCAGAACCTGTCAACTTGTCTATCAAGTTAGTGGGTGAATGAGTGCCTGTCGGATAACGTGCATTTCAGAACTAAACCGTACCTAGTATATATAAAGTACGTAGTAGTACGGATGAATTGCACACCTAAACCCATTCTCCTCTCGTCCCGGGTCTTGTCCTATACTCGGGACATGATAAGCTGCACAGTCAACGAAAGCCACACTGATACACGTCTTTTGCTGAATGATCTCATCTATTGTCTGACATATTATCCGACAAATGCGTCGGTTTGTTCGGGTGTGCGATGGATTGCATCAGTGGAATGAAGCTGAGGACGTGGTAGTCAAGAAATTAGGGATTAAGGAAAAAGAATTGGGGGGTTTTTTTTTTCTTTCCCCCCCAAAAAAGGACATATTGAAACAATCGAATAAACCAAAACGATGGTATGCCATCCAAAGTGCAAGTCTTTTCAATTGGGCGTGTAACACTCATGCAAGTCGAGTAAAATGATATCCCCATAATTACTATTTTCTCGTATAACTAGACATACCTTCTACCGTAGAAGGCCCCTCCCCCCTCCAAGAAAAATATGTTGCACACGAAAGCCGTGCAGGAATTGGAAGAAGACAAAGAAAAATTAAGGTGAAAGAAAAGCAGAAACGCCCCCATTTTCCCTCTCGATGTATATTGGTTACACATGCATTCCCAGTCCCCAGCACCCTAAATGTTCATCATCCACATCGAGACTGGTACTGTACATACACTTTTCCACCTCATCCCAGACGTTGATAGACTCTAGCAAGTTTTTCCAAAATTTCGTGCTCAGAGAATAGCTGACTGCGAGAAAAGGGAAAAGAGAACGAGAAGGATTCAAGCCCAAAGGCCATCCTCTAAGCATCAGGGTAGCAATTGTGCAGGGGATCGTACAACATGTACAGACACATGGCTGCGCCCGTGGTGCCGTTCACAGGACAAGCCGAGTTGACAATGCAGGCATAGTTGGCAGGACAATCAGAGTCGGATTTGCAGGCCCAGCCATTGTCGCATGAAATGCAGTCGTTGCAATAGTTGATACCGCTCACGTCGCGCATGCAGGCAGAGCTCGTCTTGTTGGCGAGACAGCCGGCGTAGGGCTGCTGGGTGCCGGCTGTGACTGCGCTGATATTGTAGGCTACCAAGTTTGTAGGACACTGGAAGACGGGTGAGAAGGTGATTGTGTTGTTAGCCAAAACGAAAAGAAACAGGAAAAGAGAGAGAAACAAAAGCAGCAGGAGATATGGGTTGGTAGAGAGAGGCTAAACATACGAATGGCCACTTCCCAGTGGGGGTAGGACTGTACGAAGTTGTTGTCGTGGTAGTTGTCGTGGGGCAAACGCCGTTCCTGGAGTAAAAGGTGTTCGGGCTGCCTGCCACTTGGTTGATGGATGAAACTGGATAGCTGTACAGAATGCAGTAGGATGCGGTGGGGTTGATTGAAAAACTCTGGCAGTTCGCGTTGGCCACACACAGGGCATTGCAGGACACGTAGTTAGCATCGGCTGCTGTGGCGTAGTAGCCAATGTTTGTCCCCAGGTCGTAGCCAGTGACTCCGCAAGAGGGAACAGTAGGTGAGGCTGAGGCGCTCGTGCTGGTTGTGCGAGATGTTGTAGGAGTAGAAACAGCCTGCGGCGATGTGGTCGGTGATGTCGTTGTGGATCTGGTTGTGGTTGAAGGAGCTGGACATGGGGATCAGCATGAATCTTCCGGATCTGCTAGTGTCACAGCGATTCAGTGAAAGTGTAGGAACAAGTGTGGGCAGCGGCAAAACCTTTGTCTTGTAAAAGCCAGAAGGGCGTGTTTGCGCAGAAGGGCATCCTACAGTGCTTGTAGGACGGGAGAGGGTAGACAGCAAATCTAAGGAATATGAAGAACAAGTCACTGACCCCTGGTACTCGTCGTGGTGGTTCGGGTGGTTGTTGTCGTTGTTCGGGTGGTGCTGGTGGTGGTTCTGTGTAGTAGTAGTATTATTATTTTTAGCAATTGTTTGAGCAGTGGCTGTCGTCCTACTTCAGTACTTGGGCGTGAGGCAGTGGGTGTTGCTCACCTTGGTGTTGTGGTTGTAGTCCGGCTGGTGGTGGTTGACAGTGACGCAAGAGCAGCAGACTTGTAGATGATGTTGACCCCCAGCACGCCAGCGACGAGACTGGTCAATGCAGAATACTGGGTACAGGTGCCCGTGGTGGACACCCACGATATAGCGACGCAGAGGATGTCGGTCGAACACGAGGTGACACACTGGGCATAAGTCACGGCCGCACGCTTCTTGAGGACCTTTTCGATGACACTGCCGGCTCCCGCGCTCTGGTTGCAGAAGATTTCGTAGCCATAGTCCTCGTTGTTCGTGCTGCTATCCCCACATCCAGGAAAATCCTCCGGAATACTTGCCAGCACAGAGGGTGCGGCGATTCCGGTGCCACTGGCCGCAACAATCTCTGTCTGTGTGACACTGACTACTGTGGAAAAGGCGTAGTTGAAGCTGGTGACCTGGCCGACGGTCACCGTAGTTGCGTCGCACACCTGGTCTAGAGACGAAAGTTGTGCTTGGGCGGCGCCAAAGGCCAATGATGCAAGGAAGAATGGCCTCATGATTGTCAGAGTGAGCAAGCAGCAGTTCGTAGAGGACGACTTTCTCCAGCCTTCCGAACGCTGGTCAGAAGCCGTCGAGCTCGCTTGACTTATATGGCCGTACACACGCCACTCAGCAACAGGCCTTACCGTTGTTTTCCTCTCACAAAGCCCTGCAACATCAGGCAATGTTGATTTGTTTGTGTACTTACGGTCGAAAACGGAAAAGCAGGCTCACGAGAGGAATGTGTCTCACGGCTGCGTAGCAGGTGCCGGCATTCCAGTGTGCTCGCCGGAGCCCGTGAGCTCGTAACAGAAGGCCGTTGCCTCGTTCTGGTGCCGGCAACCCGAAGTTTGGCAAAATATACTGGACAAGTTCAAATCAAGTAAAGAGATCGCCGCTTGTCGCTATGTAAAAGGGACTTCCAAAGAATGGGGGATCAAAAGGCTGTCGCGAAGGACATGTCTTGATCAACCTAGTGGCTTCTTACCACCATGCTACTGTAAACGTGGGAAGACACGATGGACTTGCTTTTCCCAAGCTTCCATATCGATGAGCCAGGCCGGCATGGAGGCGGAACAAATCATCCATACGAGAAATTGCTCATGATATTCCAGATACCAAACATCCTCGTCTTGATGAACAAATATACACGGACTCAAATGCTTTTCCGGGCGGTCCCAAGTGACTAAACCGTGTCACGTTTAAATATTCGACATTTGCATCTTGGGCAAGCTCCCAGCATCGGCCTGGCATTGGGTCAACGGAGCTGTAGCGTACTTGTGTGTACTGGGGCTCGTATTTCTTTTGCTTTCACTGGCTCATCTCGTTTTACGTTTGGGGTTATATGGCTGTCGGACTGGGGACTTGCTTTGGCAAGATATCAGACATGTACGAAGAGCTCGGTGCTTGGGAAATAAATTCCAACGCAATGCCCTGATGGAGTGGCGGCTCGAGAGCTTCTCGGCCTTCTCAGCCAGCTACTCTCGGACCATTCCAGTATTGTTGTTGTTCCGTATACATGAATACATGTTCTCTCGTGGAATGGCATTGTCATCATACACTTTTTTTTTTTCTTCTTCTTTTTTCTT
>KZ678638.1:22399-35759 GCA_003019895.1 Coniella lustricola
TCTTTCTTTCTTTTTTTTTTTGGCTCTTCTCATATCTGAGTAGTATACGATAGTGGACAGGGATTTTAGTGACAACATTGATTGTACGTCAGTATTCTCTCGTCTCGCCAACTATGACGGAACAAGATAAACCATACAACTTGACTACTTTAAGGCGGCCAGGGATCAATCACCATGACTCTTCGGGAGAAGGCATGCACTAAAAGAACGAATGCTCCGATGCTTCAGCAGTATTCTGCGGGTTGTCACAATCGACCAGAGACACAACACCAGCAACTGAAGCCAATCCATCGAATCAGGGCTGCAACCTCCTGAGTTCATAAGTCCATGGTCGCTCACCATCTGCAGATGAAGTAGATTCTGTAAAACAAGGCTGTCAGCTTGTAAGGCAAGCCTGAGTGTTCCATTAATACTAACAACGACTGGCTTATGCAATGCTCATTGGCTCAAGTTGAATAATGGCTCACTGTTCATACACTATCTGACAAAATGCGTATGCTCCTCAATTGATCCTACAAGCTTGCCTAAATATTGACACCTGTATCCGACTATTCTTATCAATGCTTCACAGCAACAGTTCAAGATTTCGCAGCTGAAAACCTTGACCAGATAAGGATGTATGGTTCTTCCACAATACAATGTTGTTACATGTAGTTATTCAATCACAAGGAGGAACTGGACCGTACACAAAGTGACAGGAGTAAGGATGGAATAGTTTTTGTTCTGTAGGCGGGCGCTCGGCTCATTGTGCGAATCTCTACAAAACCTTTAATTTAATCAGCTTAATGCTCTGTGTCAGTACCTTGAGTCCCAACACAAATAATGCAGGTCATCGTGATCATAGAGTGGCTACAATACATGTATGGAAACGATCCAAAAGGAGGATTCAGGGCACGAGCCAAGATGTTGAGATCGCAATGTGAGGAAGGCGACTCCTCGCCCACACCTTCCTAGTGGGTTACATATCACCACCGAGTCACCCTCTGAGCCAGATTCATCAGTTCAGCCTCCAAGTTCCACCTTTCTTGAAACCTTTCCTCCACGCTCTTCTGCATGTGAGCCTGCTTCTTCGCCACGCCAGTAACAAATCATCTGATGCAAAGAAGCTTCTCTCACTTGAGCCTTATCCCTACTGCAACAGAAGAGTGTCGAAATCAAGATCTTCCCAGCCTTGGCTTGCTTTGAGGCCCATGCTCTTCCGCACATCTGGTCACCGTCGTGATCCGACTCAGACCACGAAAATCATCCCCGATGCAGCTTTGATGAATCCAACTACAACTACACCTTCAGTGTCATTGTAGCTTTTGATCCCTTAGCCATCCAACAAAGGTAAATACATGCAATATAGGCCTGTGCGAATCCAGTGTAACTAATGTGAATAGACTTGGACAAATCCTACGCCATGTCTCCTCAAGCATCATCTGCAGAAAGTCGTGTCCCTCTATCCCAGACTACATGGACGATTCCCGGTGGATTGATGCTATTGCCCCATGGCATGGGCCTTGTCCCAGTAGTGAGCCTCGAGCAGGCCGGAACAGATGCATTATCAGAAACAGGCCTTCACCCGCAACAACAGTGTCTAGACTCAAAGGACACCTCACCGAAAGCCCTTCTCACGCCCCAGAGAAAGCGAATACCCCTCAAAGATCAAAGTCCTTACCAGAGGAAGTCGAAGATTCCATGGGGGGAGACACCTTGGCCAGAATTGGCTGCTCCGTCGGCTGAGCAATGCGAGCAGGTCTACAACATCCTTCGATTCCAACATGCTGACGGTCACTTACGTTTTGAGAGACCTCCCAAAGTGCCTCCACCTTCTCTCGAGGTCGCCGGGTGCGGTGAGACACAGCTGCTGGTGGATGGACTCTGTCGGACAGTTTTAAGTGGCGCTACCTCTATGAAGAACGCAGACAAGACCATTCGAGATGTCGTCGAGTTTTACGGTACGATTACCAAGTCTATTGAGATTGACGGTCAAGTTATCACACCTGTCACAAACTGCATCGACTGGGACAAAGTTCGCCTGGGAGGTGCAGAGCAGCTCAAGGCCGTCATACGCTCAGGCGGGCTTCAAGCGACTAGCAGCAAGGCCATCTTGAACATATTAGAGACCACGCAAAACACCAATGCGAACCGCACCGCTGCATTCAGGCAACAAAAGCTTGCGAAAACACCGCTCAAATTTCCTGGCTCAGATGCCTTGACACAAGCTCAGAAAGACATGGAGATCTGGATGTTTGACAATAAAATCATTTCGTTGGAGCATCTGAGAGCGCTGCCAACGGAGACTGCCATGAACGAACTGGTGCAACTCAAAGGGGTTGGAATCAAGACAGCCGCATGTGTCATCTTGTTCTGCCTCCAGGAGCCTTGCTTTGCCGTTGATACTCACTGCTTTCGAATGGCGAAATGGCTTGGATGGCTGCCGAACAACCTTCACGAAAACAGTGGAAGAGAAAAGGCGTTTGCACACTTGGACCTTCGTATTCCCGATCATCTCAAGTACGGACTCCACCAACTCTTCATTGAACATGGTCAATCCTGTCATCGGTGTAAGGCCATCACAAAACCAGGAAACAAAGACTGGGAGGCATCCATTTGTCCTCTAGAGCATCTACTGAACCGCAAGAAGCTTGCGAAGAAGGCCATCAATGCTGTACAGGAAACAGCCGCCACTATCAGCGAGCCAGATGGGGAAGTGCAAGATCAGAATGAGCCATCTATCGATGTTGTTGAAGTTATTCTAGATGCAGAAATAAGGGAAGAAAGCCGGCCATCCATTTCCACCACCACCGACAAGCCAACGCAGAAGTCTGGTTTCAAAGCCAGGGGCCACAAGCGAAAAGCACAGAATCCGCCTCTTCCCAGCCTGAAGCGGTTCATGAAGACCTCTAAAAATATTGTAGACAACAATAAGAGCTCCTCGCCACAACAGACTGAAGGCAGCGACGACGAGCCCGAAGGTCCAAGCCAGAATGCGTCACCACCAATGACTCGAGCAAGGGCACGCAAAGAAGTCTTGTCCGAGTGAGAGGCTTGATGAAAGATAGGGCAAGATTAAATTCGGATAGACAGGGTATTTCAAGGCAAATGATATGCAACTGGCTTTTCTATCAACTGCATTGAAGAAAAAGGCCATGGTCGATTCTACAGCTTATCGTGCAAGCGGACTATCAGCGAGAAGGCTTGCTGTAATACTAGAGCTAGCAAGTTTGTTGTTCCCTTCTTTTTTTGGCCGGGAGGGGGGGGGCCCTTTCTTAGAATGCGACATAAATACAACACGATACAATTGTACATGCATGTTTCTAATTTCTGTCTGCTTGCTTTGTCTTCAATTCATTCATACAGCCTATTCAATCCCATTTCTACATACAGTCTTTCTTTCTCTTCTTCCTTGCTTCCCTCCTCCCAGCTCTTCCACTAAGCCTATCGTTCCTTCTTTCACCTGCCAGTCAATGTGCCAATGATCTTGTCAATGTTGACAGGATAGGATTAGCTCTCAAAAACACTGAACAGACTCCATTCATCCATCCACCTCTATCTTCTTGGAACCATAACACTTTTTGCGCCAATCAACGCCAATGGAGATGTAATGAATCACAACACACCGGTAAACAGTTTGAAGAAAACAACAAAAGCCCTGCACCCCAGCCAACCAGAAAAGATGAGTCAAGACAAGAACATAAACCTTTCGAAGGAATCTGCTGTGCAAAGTGAGAAACAAAAACAAAAAGCAACTGCCTATACGAGCCAAGAGCGCCAAAATCACACCAAATTGAAGATCTCGCGCAATGAACTTGTGTGTGTGTGTGTGTGTGTGTGTGTGTGTGTGTGTGTGTGTGTGTGTGTGAGGGAGTAAGTGAGAGAGAGTGTGTGTGAGGGAGAGAGAGAGAGAGAGGATTGGCAGCAGCACTGTAATATAACAAAGCTGCTCGATGTGGGGAAAAGGAAACACAATCTCTCAAGCTCTGGGAATATTGACAAAGTTGTTAAACAAAGGCGAGAGGGTATCAAGAGCATTCCATTGCCCTTGTAGTATTATGTATGTATGTATCGTACAATACAGGAGATATGCCAGGTTTGTTCTTTTCGTGATTGCATCCCAAGTGGTCGGAGACGCCCAAAAGATATGTACAAATGTTTGGTTTTGCCTCACAAGTTTTGTTTGTTTTGTTTTTGTTTTTGTTTTTTTTGTGATTTTTCGTTCCTCCGACATATAGATATATGCTTATATGCTGAGTGAATGTTATTCCTGGTCATGGTGCCTGCTCTTGGCCGATATTATGGACAGCCCGCGTAACCGTGCCTTGGTGATTATGTTGCCCGACATACGGTGTGCCGAGTGTGATGACTCGACGCGGCTTAGTCTTGCAGCGGACGTGAAGTCGTTACTCGCTTCGAAACTTGGACGGACACGGTCCATAGAAGCGCGTATCCTGTCGTACGAAGGACGAGGGCGATCAATCGAGGCGCGCACTGGATACGGCTCTGGTGTTTCGGCAGATGCTGCACGGACGGGGTCGTCCGTCTCGTGGCCAGTGTAGTTTGTACCATCGCTATTATTCTGTGCCCTCGTGTTGTGCGTCGCAACCGAAGGTGGGTAGATGGGCCGCAAGTCCTCGTCGACGCTGTCATACTTGACATGCTTCGACTTCTTTGATGAGTGGCTTGATCCAGTAGATGAAGACTGGAGTGCTGTCTCCTCACGTTCAGGCTTGAGAATTTTGTCAAAGTAACCCAATGTGACCTGCTCACGCACAATGTCCACATCATAAGGATAATACACCTTTTGCAGAGCCTTGCAAGCAAATCGAGGAAAGATGCAGACGACCGGAGTAATAAAGAAACAAGCCCAGAAAGTTGCCTCGCCATAGACTTGTGGCGCAGCCTGGAAGAAAGTGCCTGAGGATGTAAATGCAGTATAAACACCGGTCCAAAAGAAAATGAACAGGTCGCTAAGAATGACAACCAAAAGCATCACCCAGTCCCACCGGTAAGTGTTGATCAGGATGTAAAGGTTGATTGTGATGACAGCAGGGTGCGCAATGTAGCAACCAATGCGATATCGTTCAGAGACGTCCAATCCATTCCCGCTGATAAACGTGGTGTTCGCGACGGCCAAGTATGGAATGAAAAAGACCATGACGGACTGGTAGATACCATCTGCCATGTAAATCCTAAGGTACGAGTTAGCAGGCTGTTGCCAGAAAGTTTTTCTTCTTGGGGGGGGTTAAAAAAGCAGGCAAGAATGTATCTTATCACTTACCAGAATTTTTTCTGCGTCCACTCCAACCGCTCAATGCCACGACGGTAGAGCTGCGGAACAGCAAGTGCAACAGTATCAGATACGTCTTGATCCAGCACACCCATGAGAATAACAGGAACTGAGGTGAAGAAGAGGTTGAACATGATAATGTAGGAGTATTCGAAGATGTAGGTAATGTCGAAGTTGCAAAAGACTTGGTACCAGAAGATGGAAAAGGTCCAAATCATGTTCTTGTAGAAGAAATTGCTGATGGTCTCGGCCAGGCGTCTGTACGACCACCGGCCGTGAACCAACACCAGTCTCTGTAGGAATCGAAATTGACCAATGGCGTAGTCAGAGGACATAACTGCTTGTCTACCTTCCTCACCGGCAATGCCAACACCAACGTCGGCTTCCTGGATCATGGCCACGTCGTTGGCGCCGTCGCCTATCGAGAGTGTCATGACATCCAGGCCATTCTTAACCATGGAAACAACAGCTGCTTTTTGTGCCGGACTGACACGACAGCAAAGCACGGATTTGCAATTCTTGCAAAGAAGCAGGAACTTTTGCTTGATCCTCTCGTCCAGAACCCACCTGAGTGTGAAGCCGTCAATGACTAAGGCGTGTGTGGCAGGTGGAGCCTTGTGTTCCTTGCGTGCGAGTCGCAGGTCTTCGTCGTTGCCAGTGATGCCAAAGGCTTGTAAATGCTTGTCGAGTGCAGCTTCGATTTCTTGCACGTATTGATCCGGAGTGCTCTCTCCAGAGTCGTCTTCAACGGCCTGGAGACGGATCATTTCCATTTCGTTGCTCAAGAGGTTGCAGGAGAATCCGATGTTGATCGCGGTTTCAACCTTGTCACCTGTCAAAACCCAGAGTTTGATACCTCCTTCTGCCAACAAGGCAATAGTGTCAGGCACTCCTTCTTGAAGGCGGTCTTCGATGGCAGTGCCACCAAGCAGAGTCAAATCCTGCTCGATAACATCGGCAACTGCTTCCAATTTCTCCTCTCGATCCTCGAGTGCGGTCGCAGCAAGTTGGTGCTCTTTTTGCCACTCAATGTACTCTTGTTCGGTCAAATAACGCTTGGCGATGCACAGCGTCCGCAATCCTTCCCTGGCGAAAAGTTCAAGGTGCTCTGCAGTCTCCCGGCGCAGTTCAGGCTGCTCGCCTCTCTTGAGTCGTGCATAGATGACACTGTCGGCGCCTTTGCAGTACAGAACAATCTGACCATTCGGCAAACGCACAATTGCGCTCATTCTCTTCCTGCTAGAGTTGAATTCGATGGTGTTGAGAATTGGGTAGTGTCGGTCTTCTCCCATCACATTGACATTGATTCCGTCGCCCGTGTGACCAAGAACGGTGAAGCCCATATCACGAGCGGTAGCCACCAAGGCAGCCTCATCTGGGGATTGTGCCTTGAACAACATACTTGGCGGGTCCCCAAGCTGTTTCTCTGCAATGACAGTGTGACACAATGCCAATGCTAGCATGAATTCCTGGTTGGCCTGCTTCTGCTCTTGTCCGTGCGTCCCAGCGAGGTCGTCGACGAAGTCTGGGGCGATAAAAGTCATTTTGTCATCGTGTAGGAATGGATTATCGTGCAGTTCGCGGAGGCCCTTGAGTGCCTTCGTCTTTGCGATTTCAATCTCGCCCCGGATCCTGGCACCTTCCTTTTCAACATCGACACCAGCACGCTTTTGCATACCAGCCTGAGCCTCAGTGTAAGCTTCGCCATACGGCTGACCGTTGATTGTTGCCTTTTTGAATTCCATAACATTCTGAGTCAAAGTGCCTGTCTTGTCAGAGAAAATGTATTCAACCTGACCCAAGTCGTCGGAAATATTCCAAGATTTCGGAACGCAAGGCTGGTCGATCGGCTCGTAGTACATTTCCACGTCACTGTAAATGAAGACGGCCTGAAGAGTTCGGACGATCTCGAGAGAGATGTACAAGGAGATGGGAATCAAGTTCTGGAACACAATCAGTGCCGCCCAAAAGGTAATAAAGCCAGTCATCGATGGCGATGAACCAATGGAGCCGAAATCAAAGTAGTACAAAGATGCGTCCTTCTTTGCCCACGCGAAACCGTTGTCGACAGCAGCCACAAAGCACATGAAGAACAAAATCACAAAGTTGCAAATGACATTGAAGTTCAGTCCTCTTGCGATTCTGGGCCGTTTGCTGGGAGTGACACCAGCATTCATCATGATTTTGGTATCGTGTCCGGTGAAAAGCACGATGCCCAGAACCCATTCGGTGTTGCGAACGTTGCAGCCGCGGAGGAGGACGTTGTCAATGGTAATGGGCTCCGTCATTTCGCGGGACTCGCCATTAACGTTTTGGTCCCACTTGATTGCGCCGTTGTATTTGTAGAGATTGGCCTGCGGGGGTTCACTGTCGACCATGAACTGGGCTCGCTCACAGTCTCGCGCATGCTTCATAGAGCGACCGCAGCGCAGAGCTTGGCGCACCTTCAGATTTGTCTCACCATCCAGGTTCTTTGTTTCGACATAACAGGCACCATCAGGATCGGAGGTTGACAGGATGATGATATCAGCCGGAAGCTCGTCATCGTCATAGATGCGCACAAAATCACCAACTTGCAGGTTCTTCCAGGCGTCCTTGTGGAAGCGAGCCTTTCCAGGAGCATCCACTTCATGGTTGATCAAATCACCTTGAATGACCTCGAACTTGGCCTCGGCTTCAGGATCCCGGAAGTCAAAGCTTGCTCGAGCTTGCGGCGCATCCATGTGGTTGTGCGACTGTTGCGTGGGCAAAGGCGACGTCACTGGAGTCATTTGAATGTCTCCGTCGGCAGCAGAGTGGATAGAGTCGCGCCGACCGGAAGCGGCGTTGGTGACACGGGTTTCAATGGACATGCGAGGGTCGTCATCGTAGATGCCAGCACTCCGTCGACGCGCGGCTGGGTCGTTCTTCTTCCACAAACGCTGAACGGCATGCCAGATTGCCACAAAGAACCTTGTGGTCGCCTTCTTGATTTTTCTCCACGTAGACACGTTGTCCTCGAGAACGTTTGGGTTGTTCCAGCCGTGCAGACGATGGACAGCGGCATTATTCAAGTCGATGTCGAGAATTGTCCGCCGATAGTCTTCTACGGCGTCCTTGATCGCGGTAATGACCACAATACATATCAAAGGCACAGCACTAAGGCCTGGATTCGTGCCGCCAAAGATGGGAAAGAACTGCACCAGAGGTCAGTCGGCTGACGTGTAAGAGAGGGAAGTGGGCGGTGTTGCAACCGAGTAGGACTTACAACAATGATGACCAAGAACAAGAAGAAGATGTTGGCGACGTTCTGAAATTGAAACCACAGGTTCTTGGGCACGAAGGATAATGGGGTATATTTTGCGGTTCGGATCTTGTTTCGCGTGAATTGCTGTATTGGGCTACCCTCCTCATCCACGAGGTCTTGCGGCAACGACAGGTTGAAATATAATTGGCGCGGCGCCATGTGGCCATGCTCTTCGTCATTGGCAGCATCACCAGCCGGCTCGTTTTCTGCTGGATTAACCTGGGACTGCAATGTGTCGCTGCCTCCAGACTGCCTCTTCTTTTCGGAAGCCACGGACTTCCTGTTTTGGCGGCCCTTTAACGACATGCGTTTCAGGGCACTGCTCTTGACGGTCATTTTCCTAGTAGCCCATCTTGCGCGATTCGTCTTGTCCAATTTCGCATTGTCCGGGCTGGTGCTGGTACTGGTAGCGCCATCGCCTGTGCCATTGGAATCGGTGGGAGTGGAGGGCGTCATTGCGAGGCGGGTACGGGCCGGCCAGGTCAAGCGTGGACGGCTTGCCAGTCAGGGCCTCGTCGGCGTCGGCGTCGGCGTGCGTCCACCTGCCTTTGGCCTGGGAGGGACGCACTGAATGTTTCCAGCTTGGCGGGAGTGTGGTGGGTGACGACAGCGGTGCGCAACAGAAACGGAATTCGTCGAGGTGGCCGCCGAGGACAGGAAACTCGGGACGTGCGGTCGAGGGCTGCGCCGGCAGGGTCGGAGGGAGGACTGGCTCGAGAGTGGGAACTAGGCTGGGAGAACCAGGGCTCGGAGGACGACGGTGGGACAGCGACGATGACAACGATGGAGGACGGCAGCAGCGGTGGCGGGGTGGTGCGCTGGTGAGTTGAAGCCGAGTTGGAACGCGGATCGTTCAAAGGGCAGGGGATCAAGGGAGTGACGGCGTTAGGTAGGAAAAAAGAAACCCAGAGTGCTGAGTGTGTCGGTCGGGCTGGAGAGAGGGAAGAGATAGATGGGGACGGGAATAATCTGCCTGACGGTACAGAGCGTGTGGCGGGCTGGTGCCGGGGGCTAGGCTGCTGATGCTGGGTGCTGGGTGCTGGGTGCTGAGGCGGGCAGGGCAGTAGAAGGCTGTGGAGTAAGGAGGTACCTAGGAAACGTGGAAGAACATAGGGCATGCTCTAGTACCTGGCACCAAGCTACAGACGGAATTATGGCATGGGAGTTGGGCTGGTTTGGGCCGAGAAATCGTCTTGCACAGGCTTGACAGGCTCACTGTAGGGCGCAAGGTACAGCGGACGTCCTAGCAAGCAAGTGCTGATGGTGCTGACCAAGCAGCCGAGCCAAAAAGCGAGCCAAGCCGAGAGCCAAGCCAAGCCATCCTGTCCTTGCCAGTACTCCAAGCCTGGGGGCTGAATGCCTGCCAGCGCTGCCACCGTCAGCGCGCGAAGCCGACGGTGCCGGAAATAAACAATCAGGGGCACCTGCACGCTGCACGCCTGCACGCCTGCAGTTTATTGCGGGGTCCTTGACTTTCTCCATGACCACATGCGTCTCGTGCAGCAGCTTTTTCAGCCTTTTGCGGCGGTAGAAATGTCGTGGCATGTAGGGAGGGTACGCTCTGAGGTGCGGACAATCGAAAAAAAAAAAAAAGCGATTTTCATCAAACCCTCTACTCACAACGAGTGCACTTGTTCAGGCTGGCCAATGTCCAGTGCCCAAAAGCAGAGGTGTCAGGGTCCATGTTCTTCCTCCCAAATCAGGTAGGTACCAGTGCCCCCGCCCATGTGGGAAGAAATGAAGAGCGCCGGTACTTCGCAGGCTGGCTTTGGGCAGCACTTCATATCCGCACTGTAGACAGGAGCCGTCGAATTTTCTGCTGCCTCCCTCTGGCGCAACGGGCAGCGATAACATGGACTACTGTGCTCCGTAAGCACAGCCTTGCAACCCAGCGTCAGAGGTCTAGCGAAAGGGTCCTGGCGGATGAGGATCAACCACCTCGTCCATGCTTCAGATCAGGCCTCTCTTCACTGTCGTCAGGGTTCCGGATCTGCGCTGCCATCGCAAGCAACAGGGGCACCTCATCTTTCTGGGACTGGATACAAAGCACGAAGCACGCCTTGCTGCCACAGTAAGGCTGATATCGAAGACACGGAACCGTCAGCTAGAGACTCCCTGCACATAGCAGGCTGCTGTGCGACCGTCAGCCAAAGCCAAAGCCATTCATTGCCAGAGGAAGCCGTGGAGGCCAAACAAGCCCCAAGCCAAGGTCGGGTCGCATCTCTCCTGCAGCTGCTTGTTCAGGATGCTCGCTGTGCGTTCCACTTGCGCCCTTCGCACCAACGTCCTGCTTTGCTCGCTGGCAATCCATCAGCGCGAGGGCGAGGGCTGCCAGCCTGCTTCGCTGCAAGAGATGCGCTGCTGCCACAGGCCGTTGGTCGGGCAGCTGGGACTGTGCGACAACCCGGCAGCCTTGGTGGGGCTCCCGATGCAGATCCCCTGGCGCAGGGAAGCACAGTGAAGATGGCTGAGAATAGGGGTGCCACGAGCGCCTGGCCACGGGCTCCTTTGCGGGCTCTCGGGCTACTGTCCAGGCCATCCAGGCGGGCCAGCTCACTGTAATGTGTACCTGGACAGCCCTGGCCGGCCAAGTCGCAGCCAGTATCTATGTAGCACAATCTGCCATCACGACTCCTTCCACTGCCCCCTCCTTTCATCTACCACAAGCACCCACTCGATCTGTGCGCCAAGTACGAGCGCCTGCCAATACTGTGCAATATGCCATATCGCAGTCCTGCGCCAATAGGTTGGTCCTCTTTCTGGCGGCCGTAAATGAGTTCCACGCACGCACCAACGCGCGTCCTGGAACCGAATCCCACTCTGGCATCGGGCCTGGTCGATAGGAGCGGGACGATTGCCATGTTTGATGTGCCCTGCCAGCTTGGTTTGTTTGATTAACCTTTTTAGAGCAGGCGGCCATGCGATTCAAAGGCCAGCGCGACCGCTCTCGAAAACCCCCCTCGACACGGTTCGCGAGGAGCGCCCCCTCGAAACACGGCCCCGATACTTGCCAGCAACTCTGGAGCAGCCTGGCCCAAGGACTTGGTGGCACGCTGGCACGCTGGCACGCTTCCATGCTGGGACTTTGCGTCTCGGGATACGGCCCGTCCGGACTATACGGGCTGCTACATGGTGCTTAAATCCCGACAGCACGGACGCTCGGCCCCGTCTCTGCTTTTTGTTCTCTGCCAAGCTGTGTCGCGTCTTTGCAAGTCGCTACTGCTGCACTGGGTTTCAACGAGTCCCAGGCGCGTAGTCCAGGGTTCGGCCTAACCTGTGTGCAATGGGTGCAGCCCCACAAAGCGATAGCCTCATCCCTTTTGTCGCAGGTTGGAAGGCTTTCCAGCACCTCGTTTCGAAAGTACCCCCGGCCTCCTGAATCCCGTTCGGGGTCCTGAAGAGCTGACTTCCTGTTGCTTGCTGCAGGACGCTGTAATAAATTGGCAGTATCGAGCACCAACAAAATGACGGCCCATTGAAATTGCTGATAACAACAAGGTGGCCTCTCCCAAGATAAAAAAAGAGGGCAGCCAACTTTCATTCCAGAAATAGCCACAAGCACTCGGCGTCTTATTTGCAGTAAATTGAGAGAGCCAATGCTCGCTTGCCCACCAACCACTCTTGTTCGGTTCTGGACGATCTTGTCACGCACGCCAATCCTTCGCTACGAGATGCAAAAGCACGGAAAGACCAGTTCGTGGCCCGCTTGATTTCACAGTATGTACAACGGTTGGTTATGCAACTCGAGGTTACACGAATGTGCCACACTCGCAATCCTCGGCAGCGGAGGGGCAACGGGAATCTGCTACCGTACTTGGGACTCACACACTTATATGTGCATCTCATCTCATCCGACATCGAATCCTTCATCCTTGTGCCAGCTGGAAACTGTGCAACTGTTTGTAATCTCGAGTGGCTTTTGGCCGTGCAAGTCCGAAGGCAAAAGACATACAGCACTCACCGACTGACTAAAAACAAGGAGGCTCCACCGTCCCTCTTGCCGTTGCGTCACCCGTTCACGACTGGTAGGGGTTCTCTGGCCTGGCGAGCTAACATACCTCTAACTGGGATCACCCAGCCAGGCTAGACACACTGGGGCCCTTTTTACGCAGCATCCGGGGCCCCCAACTGGCCAGCCTGCCTCCACGGTGACCCGCTCGCATGTACCACACTGTACCACAAACGCACCCATATGCCATGCATATATACTCCCGCCTAGTTGACAGAGAATTTCCAGCATTGTGCCAAGGGTTTCTTCGTTCATGCTTTGAGCACTCGCCGCCGCCTAGTGACTCGTTGATGGTTGTCAAGAAAAGAGCTGGCCCGGCATATTTCCCACTTGTGGTTGCAATGACTCTTGGAAAGTCTTGGGGGATGATCAGTAGATGGAGACGAAGAAACCGTCAAATACGCTTTTGAGCCTGTAAAGATCGAGACCGTACCGTCTTGGCCCAATTACGCTTGCTGAGCATTGCCTGCTTCTTGTCCGCGAAAACTAGCCGATGCGCAGGAAATTCCCTTCCTTACCATGGAGGGTCATGCCATGGGCCAGACACTGGGCTTCCATCATGGCATTGATAAGACGGAACTTCGCACGGCGCTAGCTGAGCTGGTTGGCATACTTTGGGTCTCTCCGACCAACCTTGCTTACGGGCGCGGCGGCGGCGCCAGGTCTTGCTGGTCACCCTCCGTCCTGTGATGACCACTACATAAGCTTTGATCTGCATTCAAAGGTTGCTATGCCTATTCGTCTTGCTACGCTTTTGCCTAACTGAACTATATTGCTGTAGTTTTGTGTTGTT
>KZ678639.1:0-35394 GCA_003019895.1 Coniella lustricola
TCTTTTATTCTTCCTTCCTTTGTAAGTACCTACTTTTGGCAGGGTAAGGAAGGCACGGAAATCTAATCTTCTTTCCATCATAATGCAACCTCGGTGATTGTTACTTGCAGAAACTCTTCCGTGGTGATTTGCATCGCATAAACACAGGAATCGGAACTTAGTAATACTGTAATGGGTTGATTTAGTAGAGACCTAGGACCTGTGAAAGGTACCACATCCAGAGACAGATCAACATCAGCGCGGCATCACCACCACCACCAACAGAGAAACTCTAATCAACTTTGACAATGCACACTACAAATTGCCCTCCAGTGATATGATTCTTCTCTCACCTCGAGGCTCTATCGCATCATTCTCTAATTCATAGCATACACGTCCACTTGACGGTTTTCCGTTGCGATGTTCATGAAATTATTTCTATACTAGATAGGTACCTTTTCCCGAACGTTCCCCTTCCAATCAACTGACCGACCATTCACCATCCATCCATCCATACCACACCGTAAATTCCAGCCAGAATGATAAACAAGGTCTTGGTTTCTCGCGGATGCAAGCATATGCGGATCGGTGCATACAAGCCACGCGGTGACCTGCATGGGCTTTGGGGGTTTTGGAGTGTGGCCCGCCAGCCAGGCCGCCAGCCGGTCATGCCGCTTGGGCGTTCGTGAGTGTCTCTCCGCCTTTGGCCCTTCTTCTGGTGGTTTCTTTGTCCATATATCAGTAAAATCTGTATGTGCGAGCGCACCACTTTCTGTTTTGTGTCCTGTGGGAAGGTTTCCTGTTCTTGTCTGCGTGTTACCGTTTGGAAGATCTGTATGACCTAGGCCAAGTACCCGTACAACCGCATCGTTTGTATTTTCCACTCTATCCAATAGAAAAGAAATAGCGAGACCGGCAATCCGCAGCATGAACAATCATTAGTCAAAAATGAATTACACAAAATCAAAGTGAGCAATCAGTGTTAAGAAACTCAAATCAATAAATAGAGTTTTTTTTTTTTTAGAAAATATCATATCCAAAAACCAAACGCTAGGCGCAAAAAGCGTGAGTGCATCTGGTGCTCTCTTGTCGCTGTTATGTATACAAAAAAACACACTCGCATGCAGTAAGTGGTCTTCTAAAAATCCCAGGGGTATCTTCTGTCTGCTTTCCTTTTCTGGTCCCAGCCCAGAGCCGAGCCTTGTTCTGCCATCGCCAAAGCATCCATCTCCCTCTCTAATACTCTCTTCCGTTACAGTTCGTCAGGTGTGCTATCCGGTGTGGTATGTGTACAACATGGTGGAGAGTTGAAGAGAGTGAAAAAGGAGAATATGCGCCCTGGACAGCCTTGGAGCATGAAGGGAGGGGGGAGGGGGAAAAACGGGAGAAAAAAAATTTTAAGACATTTGAACCAGAAACAAAACAAGGAGAGAAAAATAACAAGAATGAAGAAGAGAACAACAAGCAAATGGCAGTGAAGCCCAAAGTCTATACGCGGTCCCTTCCCATTTCTTTTTTGTAATCCCCGACCATTTCGAAAAGAACCATTTTCAAAATCCAATCCGACTCTTCCAGTAGCACCGGGTAAAAAGGCAAGTAAACAATGAAAAAAGGAAACAAATCAAAGATGACCAAAGATACCAGAACCATTTTCTGTAACCCAACCCCAAGCATGCCAAGAAACCATGAAAGAAAAAAAGGGTAAGCAAAAGAAAAGAAAAGCGAATGATCCGACACAATCAGTCATTGGTCTGCTGCGAATCCCGGGGTCGTTGACACCACCCTCTGAGGCTATCGGCTTTTTGCTAGTCGGTGGCGTGTAGGAAGAAGGATGGCTTGTCGTATATGGACGATGGAAGGCACAACCCTCTTTGTTGAAAGGGTGTGCTGCAACACACAATACTCAGGATGTGTTTTGGGTGTGTGTGACTGACAGAAGCAGAATTGACCTGCCATTTGCATAGCCCGGCCCGATCTAGTTGAACGCCGTGTGCAGCCAGAAAAAGGAACACCGCCCGAAGTGAGACCCAATCCCTCCATGTTGCGTAAGTGAGTGTGCGCGCAAGTCTAGACAGACTGAAATCGTGCCCAACTTTTTGCTGGCTGTTGGTGCTCGGGGATACAGATGACGTGATATGCCAGGAAAAGCGTATCTTCTCGAGATGGTTGAATGGAGTATTAAAATGGTGTACTGTAATGTCGGAACGCCAAATCGCTCGATTCAAAAGGTGAAAAACAAACATGGCCTTTTGTTTGCAGAGAAAACGCCAAGAACCAAGAAAGGACAAGGGGTATTTGTTGATACAGATTGTAGAATGTTGCGCATTGGCGACGCAGCGATTAAATGGTCTTAGTGCTGAATGGTAATCGGATCCAAGAAGTAGAGATCGGTGTCGATTAAGTCAAATAGACGTGCTCGCCATGCCATGGGGGCTGAAAATGGCATGCGGCTAGAAGCCGTCGGCGGGAGACGTGGGAACCACAGGATTCTGATTGCTGGAACATAATTTGTCTTTGCAGAGGGAGCCACACACGACACCGCAGGCCCGAGCGTGGCAGAGTGCCCGATGCCAACAATCTTTCTTGGTTTCGGTTTTTGGCAGCGCGAATCAAGGGACGCATCGATTTTACCGCGGCTTTGGTGGTGGTGCGGGTTTTGGAACCCCCGTTGTATCATAGCCAGACCGGGCCTGGTTGGCGGTGGCTTGTGTCTCTATGGTAATCATTTTGGCTGGACCACAAGATGAGTGTTATTGGATGAGGCAGTAGAAGGCTGTGCAGCACATGTACTTGTCAGCCATTGGAAGAAGAACGAGAGAGACAAAAGTCGCAAAGAGGGGATGATGAGAGATGTGCAGCCAGTCGCAAAGTTATCGATGGTCCGGCGCATGGGGAATTGGTTCAATTAAATAAAATTATTGCAGGGATGGGAAAGCATGTCAGGGGGGCTCAATCCGAGCTGCACTGGCCGTTGGGCTGCATGGGCTAGGCTACCAAGGCAGCATTGGCAGTAGCCCAGGCAAGGAAGGGTTTGGGGGGGGGGGCTGTAATGACAGCGCAAAGGGTGCTGCAGCACTGAGAAACCCAATGCTTCCAAGACAAGAACCCCAGAAACCAAACTCAGAAACTCGGGAAAATAACAAGACGGTGCAATGACAATGATAATGACAGCAGCCAGCGTGACTCACAGGATTAATTGTGCAAGCACAAACAAGAAGGCGATTTCTTCACAGAGGAAGCGAGAGGGATGACGAGGGCGCCACGGGACCAAAAGGGGCGAAGCTTATAGGAGGCCAGGACGTCGAGGCTGGTTCGGTACAGGATCGTGAGTAGGCTAGCACGCAGACGACGTGTCGCCAGTAGATGCAGCGGATTGCGTTGCGTTGTAGATGCAGACCAGTGGGCCTCTGTGGAGGGACTGGAGGCGGCGCCGAAAGCGTGGTGATGACAGAGGCCTATTTATGGGCCGTTCGCATGCAGACGCGGTTACTGCGGGTGGTCGTGTGCTTGGATCGTGGAGTCGCGAGCTGAAGAGGTGACGTTTCTGGGGGCCCTGGGCCTGTTGTAGTCGTAGTTTGTGCGTTGTCGCAAGGGATGCAGCGCAGAACCGGTGGCTTTTCACGGTGCCGCCGAGATGTCGTCGTGGTCGTCGCCGAGAACGGGGATTGGCTTGGCGTGCGAGGTTCTTGGTTTCCCTGACTGTTTCTTTCTTTGTGGTCTCTTTCCGATCGTCTCGCTTTTCAGGATCAACAGCAGTCGAGTAGGCAAGTATGTCAGGTACAATGCAGGTCGGCAGGGTTGTTGGATCTTCTAGAAGGTGTGGTGGTTTGGTTGCGAGCTGAGTGGTCCACTAAAACCTGGGTTGCACAGCAGGAGCGGCAGGCAGGAAGCAGAAGGCAGCAGCAGCAGCAGTAGTGGTATGCGTTCGCCGTGTTTGTGGGTTGTCGAATCGAGATCAGATCGAAATGCAGTCTGGCAACAACGCAAGAGAGACTTGACAGAAAGACAGAACAGGCCCAAAGTCAAGCTTGCTATGGTGGGTTGGGTGAGGACAAGGTGGAAAGGAGCCGCGAGCAAGAGCCAAAAGGAGCAGGAGTTACAGCAGCAAAGTGCGAATCAAATGTGACGGTGGTGACGATGCAAAAAGAGAGAATGCTGCTCAACTAGACAAGAGAGGGAAAGGAGGAAGACGGGGTGCTTATTAAATTGGAATTGGAGGAAGGGAGTGTTTCGTGGATCTGAGCGTGGGAAGGGGGCCCGTCCCTGTCTTATAATAGCCTTGAAGCTGAGCGCAACTATGCAGAGGCGAGAGCAGGCAAGGCAAGGCAAGAGCGAGCAAGGCCAGGCAAGGCTAAGGCTGGACAAGGCTGGACGCACCGGCCAAGTGAAGTGCAAGGAACAGACGCAGCATCGCAGACAGGCCAGAGGAAAAAGGAAAAGAAGACATAAAAATCGATTAATAAAAACCCGAATAAAATAAGACTGCTTGTTGGCACAAGCCAATACATACGTACAGCACAATACTTTGGCATGGCACAGACTGGGAAATGTCGTTGATTACTCCGTAGTCAAGAAACCGAAAAAGAACCTGCGCCAATGTACTGTACTTTATTGTGTACACCATCTACCCTTCTTGTCCCTTCTTTTCCATATCTCTTTCGACAGCAGTCTCATGCCACCCGTATTTGGAGACACTCCGTACCTGGACCCATCGGTCCATGGGCCCACGGACCCATGATAGACACCATTACCATGTACCATAGTACAGCAAGTACATGGTGACAACATTGAACAGGGGCGAGGCTCAACGGGGAACCTTCATTCACGGACACACCACAGGGGAAGACCCAGAAGGCACGGTACCACAGCCCTGTGACGCTGCACTGTCAGTACCATGTACCTAAGCTGGATTAGAAGAACATTGAGGCGCAAGTTCGCGAGGCAACGTATCGATTCCTTCTTCACCACTCTTTCTTTTGCCTTCTTTTTTCTTCTCTCAAAAGCATCAGAATATGACAGATGGAGCAGCCAGCGTTGCGGGCTGGCAAGTGGGATGTACCGGAACCTGTTACGCGGGAAAAGGGAAAAGGGCCCGTCCAAGGTAGCGGGTCGGGCTCCCTGCCTTTCCGCCCAAGGTACCTGCATGGGTGGTGGGTGGGCCGCGCGGTACATTGGATGTCTCCAAAGAGGTACATGCAGCGGGTTCTGGCACTTTCACTCTCAAGGTTCGTTCCCATCTGGCAGGCCCGGGCTAGAAGGACCCACTCGAACCCGCCTTCCGGATTCCCTTTCCCTTCTCCCCCCAACCCAGGCTTGTTTGTCCGTTCAGTCAATCCTGCTAAATGTACACCGGCTCCTTCTTTCTTTCTCTGATTACCGTCAACTTCAGTGGATGAGCATAAGAAAAGAAAGCAAGAACGAAAAGAATACAACAAAATAAGAAACACATATCCCAAGATCAGTCCGTGAAACGTCACATATTCTTGTTATGTGGTCTGTCAGCCATCAGCCCAGCTCAGGGCAGACAGAGACTGGTACATGCTACAAGGCACGGTACGTATCAACTCTAGTACTTCAAATCAGAAGTTGCTGGCGTGGTTCTCAGCAGGTGTTGAATGTGAGATGCATGGTTCAATGGCGCGGCTCCTGCAACCTCCCTCCATGAAATATTTTGCAGAGAAGCAGCGTATATCATTTCAGAATGATCCCGCACACTATTCTGCACTGTACTTCTTTCCGGTCTCCCAACGCTTGACTTCGTTTGAGCGAGCGGCTGGTTGGCGACCAAGAACAGCATGAGCAGACACGCTCCAACCAAAGCAACCCAATACAATATGACTGTTGGGCAACAGAACGTCTCGCTTCATCTCGCTCTCTTCGTCTCGCTTACTACTGTACGAGCTTTGGGTAATCTTCCAGAAACTTTCGTCTGGTAAGCATGGGTGGGTGGATGGATCAATAGCAGTTGTGGATTCGTCTGTCTGAGTCTCTTGGTCTTTGCATTCAATCCAGCTTAACAGGGGTGAGCGGGTACTGACTTCCCATTGAAACTCAATACTATGTGTGGATGTGTGTACTCAAGTACTTCTACATGGCAATTCACCTACTATACATGATATCAAACCATCCAACTGCTGTGCATTGATGTGCTTCAGACATCCCATATTGTTAAATCATGCTGCTACGGTGTGTCCAGTAGGTATGTAGGTGGAAAATTGGAATTTCCAAGGTTTCTTGACGGATACAGTATCTCGAGCTGTACCTGGAACTGACTGACTGAACTGAACTGATCTTGAACAAGCAACTTGATGACTTTGCTTGTGCCACCACAACACGACGCCCCAACCGGCGATTAACTGCCACAGAGGCACTGCGGCGGGCGAAATGCCACTGCAACTAACACTATATGCCATTGCAAATATACAATGGCCGAGCTAGCACTCCGTCTCTTAGGATTCGGGATAACGTGTTCAGAAAAAGCCTATTTTTTTCTCATTCAGGACAAAAAAAAAGGGGGGATCTGAAAAAACGACGAGTTGCATCTTCCAGGATTGAGATCTATCTATCTTTCAATCAATTAATTGATGTTACCCTTACTGACACCGCTGCACATGGTAGGTCTCACTTGTTCCATCTTGCTGGGACTCTTTGTTCCAATATACTTAGTATTTAGGACACATAAAGTATATACCTAGGCATCTCATACTTATATGCAGACCACATTGTTGTTTGACACTTTGATGGTATCGTACTATCGAAATCATACCACGCCGCAACACCATTCTTTCTTGGAACGCCGTGTCTCGTCATTGCTGTGATGTTTAATAGGTAGCCTTCAATAGCTGATCCAATGAATGCCTCATCAATTATTGGCCAAGACTTGTCGTTGTTCAGCTTATCGGAAACGTTGCAACGAGGTCAAGATTGAAATGTCCCGTAGCATGCGTCCACAGTATGTTGCTTCGAGCACTGTATATTGCTTCTTGGTTGGTTTCTTGGCCTTTGGTTCCCCCAGCTTCGAATATCAATCAGCCCATCGACTCGCACTAATTAATGCCAAGTTGATTCTACAGCACGTCGTATATCGAATCACGTTCTATAGGTAACTTCAAGTAGGTTTTGATCGGACTGCGTAAGCAATCTGTATGGTAGGGCAGCAAGTAGTCTGGGGTAAGCCGCGTGGGCGCGGGAGTGCAGATGGGGCTGAGCTGCATCAATTACTTGAGGAGGCGGCGGCTAGCGCACGGCGGCGGCGAAGGCGGCGGTGGTGCTGGCTGTGGTGGCTGTCGCTGTAAGTAAGGAGCTGGTAGTATACACGCAGAAAAGACAAAGATTTCAGGACTTGGCGAGGTTTCACCTCGTCAGAGAAGGTGTGGCGGCAGGAAGGGTTGTTCTGTCAGTACATCACGACGCCACATATTATACTGTACCGCCGAGGCGGGTTGACCCAGCCCATAGGAGTGGGAGAAACCAGTGGGGATGCACCGCACCGCCTGCTGATGGTTGTCGGCGGACAGATTGACTAAGTGAGCGCCATGGCTGCTCCGAGAATGGTAAGTGCCTCTACGTCGTCAGAAACACAGGGGCTGCGCGAAGGGCTGCGCGGGGGAACGCGGGAAGCAAAAGGGGAGATGTGTGTGTCTGGGTGAGCGAGATGGAAATCGAGCGTAAGAAAGGACTGGAAAGGGGGAAACAAAAATCCAAAAACGTGGGCATAAGCGGCGCAGAGGGATGGACTGGGGTGCAAAGAAAGGACTTCAACGCAGCCTTTCCGGCTGACACTGTCGCCGAATGAGATTTGGAACCGAGAGTCACCGACGAGCAAATGGTGCTTGTCATGATGGCGATGATGAATGATGATTAATATTGTTGTTTTGTGGATAGACGCCTTCTTTAGCAGTGTCGTTGTACATTGAATTGATGTTATGAGCATCTAGTATCGTTGATTCCAGTAGCATCGAATCCATGCCTGAGACCTGAATCCTCGAGGCACTATGGCGATATCACAATTGTTCACAGGTAGTCAGCAAGCCGCGAGGACTTGGCTGGAAGAAGAATATGCATCTAGAGGACTGGACAACCCAGTGCAGTGCATACGGATCTCCAGCAAGCCGAGGCTAGATCGGCGAAGTTGTGTCCACTGAGCCAAGTGACTTGGAACCTTGCAAGTCCGTGGCGAGCATACTGTACTGCCAAAGAGGGAGAGATACATACTTCGTACACGTGCACGGCAAAGAAGGTATGGGCGCACTGCAGCAGCAAGCAGCACAAGCAGCAGCCAAGACGCAAGTCATCTCTATTCTTAGAGAATGCGTTGCATCTCGTTGAGTCGTATACTGGGCTGCCAATCGTCACGGAGCGTCAGAAACGAGGCTTCCTCGCTAAGAGCCATGTTGCCCAAACCCTCGGGTTGTTGTTCCAGATCGGGGGCTTGCAGTATGCAGCAAGAGGCGTGGCCAATATACCGGTTGCTGAGATGGAATTCAATGTTGCGTCTGCAGTGTCTGGAGTACCTGCAGCAGCTGGAAATGTGGCTCGTAGACACAGCCTCTTGGACAGCTGGAAGGCCGAAAGAGTTCGACTTGGGAATGACTTTAATTTTTTTGGTTGCTGCGAGACAAGTAGACAAATCAAAAGTAAAAGAAGACCACCACACCACCAAAATACCCTCGTACTTCCGAAGGTTGCCCGTATATCGGAAACTAGTCAGCGGGCTGCATTTTGCTGGTGCGGATTAGTGGTACATATGGAAAGCTTGAATTTGCGAGCACCGTGATACCACTAAAGCAAGTAGGGGGTTTGGTGCTGTGGATGCACCAAGACAGGTATGCTCCAAGGCTGGTACAGCCACAGCACCCCCTATAACAGCGAAGCGCAGCAGGATAACTTTGGCAATACTGTAGATGGATGAGTCAACGTGCGTATTTCGACCCATCTACAAATCCTTGGGCTCCGGACGGCCCGCAAGCTCAACAGTATAGGAGGGCGGGATTAAATGACGGCACCTCTGGAGGACATCACTTGACGCCCAGGCAACGATGAATGATGCGTAATTCGGGTAAAAGAACCGTGCATTGCAAGTGCGAGTGTTGTCTGGCTGCGGAGACGTTGCAACGGACTCACGTACATTGACTTTAGGGCCATGTCCAAAGTTTTGACCGGTCTGCGAGCCCATGGCCTTGTCATGTCTGTCTACGGCCAATCCTTCGCCAACGCCCAGGACGGCTGCAGGGCTCGGTGGGAAGCGGAAGGAAGAGGATTGGATGCGTGAACGAATGCATGGCACCGTTTAAGTGAGATGGCCATCGATGAAATGACATGCGAGCCTCGTCATGGCGGCGATTGTGCAAGACCGCCGTGGCAGCCGGTGACTGGGTTGGCTGATAGTTGTCGCCATAGGCCTGTGACAGGCAGGTTGGGTACTTTAAATCAGAGTATTGAGGAGCTGGGCCAGTTACGGGGAGGTTGGGTTGTCGGGCTCTTGTCTTTGCTCATCATGATAAGACTGTTTCAGAGCCAAGCGAGAACTGCTAAGGGGGGCTTATGATTCGTGGAACGCCGAGTCCAGCTGACGTCGTCAAGCGGAAGTTTTCGTGGGTTGGTCATTTCGAAAGGTCTGTTGTTGTAATCGCATAGTACTTACCGAATAGACTCACAACAAGATGAAGAGAACAGGAAAGAAACAAAAAGAGGCTGGAGGCAGGAGGGAGCCAAGGTAGCGAAGAGCAAATACTGGCTTCACATGTGTGCTGGAGAGGGAAAGCGCAATGCGGGCTACAGCCACGCTAAGAAGGTACATGAGATAAATACAGAGTCACAACAACTTTGGGAGTCGGCGGATCGTCGTTACGTACTATGCATGATTTGCCGAGGTGTTGCACAGCATTTATGGACAATCATATCGTCTCTCGCAAAGGGAAGCATCCGAGATATACAGTAGAAACCATGTATAACATCCAAGGCAGCACTGCAGCGTGCAGCGTGGCCCTAAGCAACACGAGCCTCAGCTGTCGAAAATGACCTGCATGCACCTTGTTTCTAGCCTAAGTTCTCAATAAAAGGCAAGCCCTGCCGCTAAGTTACAGACGATCTTTGCTGCCGACATACTGACTGCACAGTTGCTCCTTGCTATCTCCTCGCCGTGTGCCTCTAGCCCCCCTTTTGCCAAGTTCCCGACGGGGCGGGCCCGCGCTACGGCTTGGAAAGCGTGGATGAGCTGCATATATACGCAGTAAGTGCTCGCGTGTGGATGAAACAGAGGGCATGTTATTTGCCTTCTGGCGTTTGGCTTTTCTGCGGCGGGCAAAAAAAAAGAGGGAAGGAGGGGACTGTGACGCACAGCAGCATCCAGGTTCGGGTCTTTTCTACTTCAGTATGCGGAACGGGCAAGAGCTGTATGTAGCTATACGGCTGTGCCCTTCACCAGTGTTGTTGTCACAAGTAAAGGGAGGCGGTCCTGTCTCTGGGTTGAGCCTCCGGGCTCAACTCAAGGTCCTGAAAGATCGTCCCGTGTGGCTCACCCGCCCGCCTGCCTGCCCACTGTGTTTATTCCCATCAGTTCTGCCGCTATTTCCCAGCGCGCTGGTAAGATTGCCTTGTACCTACAGCTACAGCCCAGCTGCAGCCAGCAACCATAGGACGCGTCCGTATCCATTGATAGAAATTCCGCCCTAGTGTAACCTTGGCCACGTTCAGCTCCAGGTACCTTCCGTGCTCTGATGGGCCTTCCCAACCGGGATGGAACTACCTGAAGTTCCCGTCCGTGCAATTCTGGCTGCTAAGACTTCTAACGAATCAACGGTGCCAAAGACCAACAGGCGAGGTGAACAAAAGTAAGACCGTGAGGACACACATGCTATGTACACACACGAAATTCTTCGAGCCGACAACCCCACCACAACAAGAGACGTCTACAGGCTGTCCAGGCAGTGTGCAATGGACCACTATTCCCGACTCTTCTCATTGGTTCCTGCACCCGTTCTCTGCTTCCAATATTGCTCGTATAAGGCAACATTTGGCGACTCGTGTCGTCTCTGTCTTTCTGTTGGCCCGAGAATGAAAGCCGCAAGTAAATGTTAGTGTTTTCCGAGACACATAGGCTTCGACAGCCCTTGTCGGCTCGAGCCATGGCCTCTCACTCCCTGAGCCCTGAGTCCGGCTGATGGATTTGTTTCTCTCTCAATATCACGAAGCTGTTCATTTGACAGGTCTGGTTTACAAGGGAAGCATCGGACAACTCGCACGCAGCCAAACAGCAACCAGAAGTTAAACGCGAGTTTGAGCAGCTATAAGTGGTGCTTATGGGCAAGTACATACTTGCTATTTGTGCATTGACTGGCTCATCAACTTACCATCTGGCTGGCTGAGCTTCTGTAATGTTGGATTGTCATGGTAAGAAGTGCCAGAAGCACATCCGCACGTGGTCGAGCTTCTAGAAGGACTGACCGGCTGCCACGAGTTCGCTTATCGTTCCATCTCCAACTGCACATCGTGGGAAAGGGTGGTCATGCTTGCAGCCTTGTCAAGCGACAGCTAGGGAATGCATGATAGGAGAGGATTCTGATGAAGGAGCCGTGCCAGAACGTGACTAATTTTACCAAGCCTTTACCGGTCATGACCTTGTCTGCGCCTTCAGACGAAAGATTGCGTCGTCCGCCTTGTCAGCTTGTCAAGTGAAGGTGTCTGGAACTCTTGGGCCTGTGGGTGTCGTTTGCGTTCTGTTTGAGCCCCCTGAACCTTCTGGAAATTGTGGCTGCTGCAGGAACCCACTCTTTCTAGAACAATTCCAAGAAGCCTGCAGGGACTAGCCAATCCGGCTCAAACGTCAGGACCAGTGGGTCGGCCCTTGCAGAAAACGATTTTCCTGGCTGACTCCACGTCGCTCGGTCCTGAATTTCCTCTGTCGGTCGCTCATTTCACAGCAGCGGCGACCGTGAAGGTGCTGTTCGTCTGGTTCCCAACGTCCGAGAGCAAGACTGACGAAGGAGAGTTCCGCCAGTTCAGTAGTCCCAGTGGTTCAGTACTGTCGAGCATTTAACGAGAGCTTTCCGAGACATTCATGCTGCCACAGAGTGTAATGAGCAGTGTGGGTGAGGATGGCTTTGCAAGGACTCTGTAGGAGAAGCACACAAATGAAAATCCAATCGATGCTTGTGCTGGACAAATTAAAGTTGCTCCCCTTGGCACCACCGTATGCTGCGCTGCCAGCCTCGACAGACTGGAGCATCCGTCCATCCGCCAAAGAGCGTGCAGAGGCAGGCCGACGAATCTGAGCTGCAGGCTATTCTTAGAAAACATGTTTTTGGCTGCTGCGTAGCGCAATCAGCACGACGGATATGTCAGGCCCCGGGGCTGACGCTCTCACACGCCTCGGGTGAAGCCAAAACCTGACATCATCCGCAGCACAGCAGCGAGCTGCAGCGACAGAACCTTGGAGGAGAGCAATCACATTCTGAATGAGAAGCAGCCTGGCAGCCGGTCTTTTGGAGGATGGGCAGAAAGGTCCGACCCGGCTGGGCTGAGACGGTCAAACTCAGGTCTGCCGATCTGTCTCGGCTTCTTTTTATTGGCAATGGGAACGCGGCCATTTCCCTAGCGGGGAACAATGACTCTCAACTTCCATCAACAAAGCAAGCAGCAACCTGACTGCTTGTGCAGCCGAGCATGTGGTGACGTTGCATTGGGATCCTGAACATGATTGCTGTTGTTCCTGCTGTTGTTCCTGCTGTTGTTCCTGCTGTTGTTCCTGCTCTTGCTCCTCCTGCTCCTGACGCCGCTACAGAGAGTGACGATCAATGATGATGTTCTCATTGATGACGATGATCTTGAAGATCTCATTGCGGTCGCTGGACTGGGCAAGCTGGAAAATTGCTGCTCACGGGCTGGGCCGGCCCACCTGCCAGGACATGTGACGAACGGGCAAGGCCGACTGAGATGAGTTGCGGGCGGGTGGCAACATGACAATCATGGCAATAGCCTCAAAGGCGCCGTTCGGAAGACCATCCCGCCAGCACGGGCATATCCACCCTCATCTTACGTAGGAGGGCCCTCGCACTGCGCAGCGCAAGCCTCGCTGGGCGACTATGTCGTCTAGTGCCAGCTACGCTATGCTGGAAGAGCAGGAAGGCTGGAAGGCTGGTTAGGCCCCTTTTCTCTTGGCGCTTTGATGGGAATTGCTGGGTGTGCGCGGCGTGCCAAAACCGTTGTTTTTGGCTTTGCAGGTCGTCTACTGGCATTGCGCAGGATCAATTGCTACGTTTAGCTCTGCTGAACCGGCAGTCGCAGTCCAAGACGCAGTCATTGCCAAGTTCGTAGCAGTACATGGTGCTGGTCATAGTGCTGACTGCTATAGCCTGGGAGGGGCCCCCAAGGCCACGCGAAAAAGAGGCCTTTGCTAGCCCTGCTAGCATCATGTTATGGTACTCGCCCACGCTTGCCCATGACAGGTACCGTCTGTTCCTGGCTTGGACCCGCAAATACTTTGAGAAAAGGAGCGAGGTACAAGCGGAGAGCAGACACGGTACTTCCGCCGCGGGCCCATTCTGCAAAACCTGGAGTGCAGGACGGACAAGCTAGAACAAGCCATGCTGGCAGCAAAAACCGTACCTGCATTAGCACCCTTCTCCTGCTTCCCTTTTCCCGGCCTCTGGGCTAAGCCTCTTTGGAACCCTTTTTTTTTTACTGTCAAAAAATGTTTCGTCCTTTCATACACCTCGCTCACGCCGCTGTGTGCTTGGCATAATAGAGTCTCATCATTGTCATCGCAAACTTTCCTTCAGCCTTCGCATTTTATTTCGTGGTACGGTGAATTCTGACTTTTCTAGGGTGGCTGTGCCTGCTTATCATCGCCGAATCGATCCTCCCCCTACGCTGTGACTGCTTAGGAACGCCGACGAGATCCCAGGAACGAGGACGAGGACCTCGTCAACGTTTTGTCGGGTCCCATTTGTGTCGCCTGCTGGTTCGCTCGGTCAACAGCCAAGTGCCAAATAGGTTTCGCCAGCCTTTGAAACAGGAGAAACCCATGCACAAATGGGAGAAGAGCGGAGGTCCACCCTCACGCCGAACGGCCATGTTGTCAACGACGGCAGAGCAACACCACACAAAATTGCAGCAACTCAATTGGTTTTCCTCTTCGCTTAATGCAGACATTCCTCCGAGGCCTTAAGCAGGCCCGACTCGGAACGGCTTCCTGTTGATCAGGCCCATGACTGCATGACCCAGCCGACCGGTACACTTTGTTACCCACAGTGTCTGGTACTACTCGCCTCCAGGAGGCCCCTCAAGGCCCCTTATACAAAGTTCACAGAGCGGCCTGTCCAGCACGTCCGGACCTAGCCGATCTCATATTTCAAACATCAGCAAGTGATGGTCACATGCCTTTCTCTGATATCCCGCTGCGGGCCTGGCCATCCGACTTCCGACGGCTTTCTCATTGGATGACTGGACAGTCAACGACAGCCACATCTCACACTCCTTTTGACAATCTTTACATACTGTACGGTGAGTGCAAGGGTTTCTCTGTGAGCTTCACATCCTTCTGGAAGCTTGCTGCTCACGGACCCACAAGCTGTAGGCATCGTGATTCGTGACATTGTCTATTGGCAAGGGCAATTTAGAGAGTCGACTGAACGCCGCGAGTCGTAATCCTTCCAAGCCATGGTCTTCACCGGTGTGGCTAGAGCTGCAATGCCACCACAGGTTTGCCCTCGACTTGTCCGATAAGTTCATGAGCGACCGAAAGAAAGAAAAAATTAGAACTATTATGGCAATGCTGTTTTAGACAAATCCGCTGGCCTTGTCAGGCTTCTAGTGCTGGCTAAATTCTCTGCTCAAGCATTTGTAAAAGAACCACTTGTTTAAGAGGCGAATGTTATACCTACGCACAGGGCGTGGGTCGTCCGATGCGAGAGTGCAGTTGGTGGCCTTATAGGGCAGACAAACCCTATCCCAAAACTCCGAAGACCCTGCGGGCTGTCCAAATCGCACGACTAACCTCGCAATGTTCCGAAGCAGAATCCAAGCAAATGGAACATTTACTGTCTATACTATGAGGGGAAGAGAGGGGAGCCCTGTCTTTTCGACAAGCAACACGGGGCAATGCGGCTCCCGCGCCATTAACGATGCGTCATGTCGCCGTGTTGAGGTCGTGATGTTCGTAACGCTGTGGCCCACGGCGCGCACGAAGAGGCGGTGGACCCCAACGCTCTCTGTGGGTTCTTGTGTCTTCCCTCAGATCGGTGACTGCGACCGTGGGTACTGGTTGTAGCACTCCATGTGCTTGTGAGTGGACCAGGGTCTTCCAACAATAATATGTCTGTGTCAACCGTCTAGACCAGCCGTCGAGACCTTGCAATGTACAGTCGAGCAAGTGGTGGCAGTTGGCGAGTTACGGATGTGAGAGCCCTCCAGACAAGCAGACAAGGTATGTACGGACCACGTACTACTCCAGACAAAAATGGGTCATCTGCACCTATGTTGGCTTCTACTGGCCGCGCGGCAGTGATAGGTAGAACATAAAGCTACCATAAACCTCTAACTGAGCGCCGATATATCAAACAACCGTGGATTTGGATACCCGGACGTCGCCTCTAGCGAAGGACCCACATTACCCATTGCCTGGATAACGGCGGCCTTGCTGAAACCACCGCCGTTCTTTTTAGAGATTTGTTGCGTATTGGCGCCATTACGAGCAAGATTCCCTTGTGGTTTTATTATGGTTCTTTTATGCTCGCAGGCGCCGCTCTCAACATATAAGTGAGTTGAGTTGTGAGACAGACAGATGAACAATCAATGACCTCAAACACGCCAACATGTGAGCTCTTGGAACCCGGCACCCAGCGCCCAGCGTCATGATTAGCCCAAAGCAAGCCAGGGCAAAACTTGTCAGTAATAAGATATGATAAGGTCTTATGGGAGGAGACGGCCCCTGGGAGGCGAGCCGCGCTGTCATAAAAGTGGCATAAAACGGGGAATGACCTTGCAGAATGAATACGGATATATTGTGGAAGCAGTGTATATGTACAGTCGTTGATTCCTTGTTGCTGGGGAACTACCCTTTTTCCTGCAATTGCAGAACTGACATGGGGAATGTACAGTATCCACGCAACTTATTTGGGCCCAGCCTACCCATGTATGGGACTGGGGACTCTGCTGCACGGAAATTGCGGGTCCACTTGCCGCCAGTTCTTCGACTGGTATTTCTAGAATGTTGCTAATTTCGGAAAGAAACCCACAACTGAGCTAACAAGTGTCTGGTAGCTGTCTACCTAGGAGTAGGGACTAGGCAGGCCAGTAGATGGTGGATAGTGGATGCCAGATTGTCAGTTTGAAAAAGGATGGGGGTTAGATGGAGAAATGGGTATGGAAGATGGAGAAATGCACGTTGATTGATGCGTTTTGTTGTTTAGTAATTTGCTCATGGCAGGCCCTACTGGTGCATATCAATTGGCTGTAAACACTGTACGCGCGTTTGGCTGAGAGGTGTTCAGATATCTAGCTTCAGACAGAGGAACATTCGACAGAGGTATATAGTATCTGGAAGCTGGGATGATGTGAAGGCGATGGCGGCGATCTTGACCTTGATCTTGTCACATGCCTCTGTAATGTGGAAGCGGTGACGATAGAGGAGAACATGAAGGGGAAAACAATGCTCAAGTGTATGGTACAAGTAAAACAGTATAAGCGGAAAAGAGTGGATTTAGGATTTGCACTGCTGGTTTCTTTCTGGTATGCGCTTGTGTACTTCAAAGCTATCATATAAGCAAAGTCTGTGTATTACGGGCATACTCTCTGGAATGTTCATGCTGTTTTCAGCCTTTGCTTTGCGTTTCAATTGTATGAATGAGGATTGTTGAGCAGTGTTAATTGTTAGTGGAGATTGAAGCATATCAATACAGATATCGCCGTAGCCAGCAACAAGAACCAACCAACTACTAGTTAATTGAGGATGAGGTTGTATACATATATAGCCGAGTGGTATATGGTCTTGAAAATGAGAAAACAACAGTTACAGGGAGAATGATACAGAAGACAGAGCTCTACTGCAAGCTCTGTCCGAGCGAGGATATGAACGAGGTGGTAATTCAAACTTGAAGTAGAAGGAACGTTAGTGTCTTGGGTATAAACAAAGCATTGGTATTGTGTGAATACTTCCAGTCTTGGCTCATGTCCTCATATGTTTCCGGGGTTCTATTGAGTGTCTGGATAATTTAAGAAGCTCTGGCCATTTGTACGCTCAATATATGTCCACTTCTTGGAATACAGAGAAGTCCAATTCATCCAGAAGTGCTCGTACTATATGAATAAGATAGACCGGAAGGTCGTCTCAGCATTAGCATTAGCATTAGTAGCAGAAGAATGATTGCAATTCAGACGGTATATTCTGCTCAACGATGGTTAGTTGGCTGCACGAAAAATGGTTCCCGGATGGATGTCATCGTTTGTCTTCTTCATACCGGCATGGTACATCGATATAATGTTTGTTAACTTGATTAATCCCGACTCGACCATTTTGATGCCGAAACATAAGTGCCCAGGCAATTACTTATAGGGAAAAAAAAATCACACAATCCCAGTCGTATTAGCATATTTGGTAGGCGAACGGTATTAATCGTCAACTCTGAGCATATTGCCATACCGAATTTGGCTCTCGAGGAGAGTTGACCGAAGAGGACACAAATCAGCCGGAGTGACACTCGTGGCTCTCATCATACTCTGCAACCGCTTTTTTACCCTTGCACCATATATGGCCTCCAAAACATGTCATTCTTTAGTCTATGTTTCCTTCAGCCGACAAGATGCATTGAACCGTCGGCCCGTTGAGCAAAAATATTAGGGTTGAAAACCTAGATACCCTCGCAGCCATTGTACCATGGCGCCGCATATGATGTTTAACTTCGAAAGGATCGAATCTCGGCTAGCTACAAGATCGTGGTCGATCCAGTCTAGTATCTGTGTGCTAGATACCTGAACGGCGCATGTATGCCTCATATCATCATATTATAACCAGACTGAAAGTATGGATCTCAGACGGATCAAGCTGCTCCTCGGTCAGCGTCAAGGCCAAATGTATTTGCGCTGTTCCTGGATTAACCACGTCGGCACCATTCTGTGCGTTCTTGGAGGAAAGAACATTGAATAGCGACTTGGGCGATGGGTATCAAATCTTCCATAGGACTTCCAATTCCTCAATATCTCGGGGTTCAAGATTACTAGCCATATTCCTCTTCCATTGAAATTGCTGCCCGCTGACCAAGCTCTCGATCGCTCTTGCTGAGATAGGCTCTTGTTAGTGGTGCAAACCAGCTGCCAGCCAGCCACAGCAGGGTGCCCCACCATGGGGTCAGCGGGGAACGTACTGTGGCGCCTGCTGAGCTGTTTGGCTGTCTGTCGGTGACGACTGCAGCTGCAGTCGCTTCAGTGGCTTACCGCATCTCTTTTGTCACGCATCCAACCTCACGACAATCATTCCCCTGACGCCAGCCTTCTACAGCGACCACGCAACCGAACGGCCGCAATCTGCGATCTCCAAATACCAATCCAGAAATCGTAAGAACTCGGCTGATTAACTCGAACGGCACAACGCGAAGCGCAAACACGAGTCCTCCTTACCGCCCTCTCCCCCCTACTTTGGCCCAGTCCATCGATCTCTATCTTGCGTCAACGAGGCTCGCCCGAACTCTCTTGGAGCGCGACCCCAATCTTAGTCAACGCTCCGCCTTTGCACCCGTGCTCGCCGTGTCTTCGAGATCAAGCCATCACAAACATGTCTGTTCACCGCGAAATCACGGCGGCCTCCATGACCGACGCCTGGCGCACAATCAACATTGACGCGCTGCAAGAGGACTCGTCGGTCAACTTTGACACCTCGACGCTTCACCCACCACTGCCAGAGGTCGGCGAAGCCGAGGTCCGCGCGCTTGCGGGTCAGGTGCGACAGCTGCTGCGCGGAGGCGACGCCGAGGGGGCGCTGAGAGGCTGCTTGGAGATGCCTGTCTACAACGGGCCGGATTCGGCAAAGGTACGTCTTTGGATGTTGTTTTCTTTCCTTGGACTTCTGGAAGCACGTGGAAGATGGAACAGAAACGGGAATGAAGCCACGGAGATGCCGAGAAGAGAGCTTGAGAGGGAATACTTTGTGCCAATAGAAGGAAAAGGGGGACCGTTCATTTTGTAGGCGAGAGCCGAAGGAAGGTGGTCTTCCGACTGGCGAATGGGTTGATTCGACCTTTCTCAAGAGACATGCTATCTGCGGCTTAAACAACGGGGAGATGAGGGTTGAGAATATGGTTTCTATTTGACAGATTGATGCTGATGTTTGGGTGGACATGGTTGATTGTAGGACGCGCATCTGCAGACTGTCATTGAGGTTTTGCAGTCCATCAAGGCGAGCGAGATGACGCCCATGTTGAAGCAAATCTACTCCTCAGATGGCGGTAGTGAGCTGCTGGACGTTCTCATGAAGTATTTGTAAGTCACAACACAACATCCAAGTCCACTAGCCCTATGACAATTGCTAATATCGGCGGCTACAGGTACAAGGGCATGGCGTCGACAGCGGGAGCCAATTCTTCGCGCACAACCTCCCGGGGAGCTACTCCGCAAGCCACAGGCTTTAGTCAAGCAGGCGGACGGCCTGGCGCCGCCAACGAGTCGTCCGGCGCGGCGATGAGTGTGTTGCTCAGCTGGCACGAAAAGGTGGTAGATGTTGCTGGTTTGGGTTGCATAGGACGTGTCATGACGGACTGGCGTAAGGTATAATCCACTGGGGGTTATGGTGTACGACTTGTCATTACCTTGATGTTTAGTGATCAAGCACTTTGGGATTATGTTGGCAAAGCCTGCATATAAACACAAGCATAAACTCGAAACTTGAAGTGGCAAATGCATGGTGAAACGGAGAGGCTGCTGTACATTCGGTCTGGAATCGGTTGGACTATGACCTGTTTCCCGATAGCCGTGGACGGTCCAATCGCATGACCGATTTGAGCATTTGTATTACTTCTAAGTGACAAAATTCTAAAGACTTTGCCAGAGTGAACAGAGGCTACCATTGGATGTCCAGTCACGCAGCCAATGAAGCCCGGCTTCCTCGCAGAAGTTCGCCGACTCCGGATCACGAAGACAAAGACGAACTACCCGCCAGCTTCTTTTCAGCCTACAATGCATTCCTGCAAACGTACCGGCAATACCGATTTTGTTCGCTGTACGAAACCTCGAGCCTCGAGCAAAAAACACGCCTGGCTGAGTTTCGCAGCAACGAAGGCTTTTCATCCCTTTGGCTGGAACCATGTGACTTGCGCGTATGCTACTTCTCAAGTATATCCTTGAGATTGATTTCTCCACTACCTCGCGGCAGAGGCTTGGCTTGGTCCGGGGAGTCTCGCCAGCCGATCATGTAAATGATTCTAAAAGTGGCTGGGATGGTGCCGTCTGGGTTGCCATGCAGCTCTCGGTAAATGCCCTCGTTGGCAAGCAACACGTCGCGGCCGATGGCGCCCATCTCTCTGCCGACAACAGCGTTGCTCTCGCCCATTAGCTGCAGATCTTTCATGAGCTCAAACGTATTTGGGTAATCGACAATGATATCGTCTACGTCGACCGTCAGCATCTTGAAGCCCGCCTTTTGCAGCAAGCCACCGCAGTCGCGCACGTCAGCCAGCGGCGACACACGGGGCGAAATGCCGCCGCGGCGTTCTTGCTCAGCAAGCTGCAGCGAGGTGCGCAGCTCAAATAGTGTGTCGCCTCCTAGCATGGCGCCCATGAAGGGACAATCTGGCTTGAGCACGTTGTTAATCTGGGCCAGCACGCCCGGCAAGTCGTTGATCCAATGCAGACTCAGGCTGCTGAGGATGAGATCAAAGGACTCGGGGGGAAATGGCAGGCTCTCTTCATTGGTGAGCACCTGGCGCGTGATGGACAGCTGGTCATTGAAAGGCTGGTCGCTGTCGCGGTACAACTGGGCGTGCGATGGGTCGGCGGCCACGAGCTCGGTAATGCGTGTCGCTAGAGGCGGCGAGATGGGCTTGGCTGGGTCGGGATCGGGGTTCTCGCGCACTAGAGCACGAGCAACATTGCAGGTGTTTGCGCCGAGATCGAGGACGCGAGGGAAGTGTCGCTTGATGTCCTGTGCGGGCCAAGCAAACAATGGTTAGCACGAGAAATTCGGAAGCTGAGGACAAGCGAGGAACAGCAAGCCGTCAAGAGGATGAGTTTAAGTTGGGACACCAACCAGGAGACGCTCGCAGAGACGGATGGCTACCTCGTCCTTGAGATAGTCGGCTTGTCTGCTACCCTCGACGTGGGAGGCGGCCCTCTCTCTCTGCAGCCATTTGATGCGGCGGTTGAAGACCTCGAAGACCGGGGCGCCAGCAGCCTGGACGGCGTAAGTGCGACAGGTGGCAGTGGGAGCCACAGCCCGTGACAGTCGAGGGGCGCGCACTCTGAGCAAGGGCGTGTTCATGATATTCGTTTACATGGTCAGGAGCGGTTGGAAGGCAGAGAAAGGTAAAGTCGTGAGGTTTGGCGCCACGGTGGGGCTCTGGGGAGCTAGGAAGTGCTGCACAGCGGGCACCTTGCCCAGGTACTAAACTTAGCGCACAGCTCTCTCAACGTCATCGAAACCCAAGCAGCATTGGCAGCGGCAGACGGGACCACAGGCGTCGCACCGGCATTGGGCACTGGCATTGCACTTACACTCATGGACATGACGGAGTGTCGCGGGTCCATTGCTTTAGAGTGAGTCTCGTATCCGTTGAGAAAGAGGGATTGGGACACGCCATGGCCTATTACTGACGGCTTGGACGATGCGCTGAATAGTGCGAAATCAAAAATCTCACTGGCATCGACAGCGTCTCAGGGGTCACAGCCATGCCCTTGCGAATCGACAGACCAAGCCTTGAGACCAAACAATAATAACTACCTGTCAATGGCATGTCAAGTCGACACAAGCCAAACTCGACAGTTGAGGGAATGGGCGTGCATTCATCGTCACAGGATTAGCCCGGCTTGCAGGTGTTGGACGCTGGGTTGTCAGGGGGGGTGGAGCGCTGTTCGATGGAGCACTGGATGCTATGAGCTATGAGCTGCAGGCTTAACTGGCGGGTAGCATGCTGGAGTGCAGCGGCCCTGCATAACTGCCACGGGAGCCCATTAGGCCCGCTTGCGTTCCCTCGAAACGGCCCGTGATGCTCCACCGAGCCAGTCGAGCCCACGCACCCTAAATGTAATCCACCCCATCTCATCCCCTTTTGACAAGGCAATTGCACCAGACCAACCAGCACAGCACCGCACCGCACCGCACCGCAAAGCCGAGTCCCCGCCTCCTCAACGCCGCGCAGTCGCATCTGCTTGTCGACCTCCCTACCAGCCTCGTCGACACGCCCCTGCCTCTCGTCACGACGACCATGCTGACGGCCTGAAAGCGTCCATCACCGAGCGACTCTCCACGGAATCCGTTGCTACCGACCTTGCTCCTCCTCCACCGCGGCGATGTATCGTGGGTAGATCCGCCTTCGCAGACGAACACGGATCAGTTGGACTGTCCCAGCCTCACAAACTGTTGCTCACGGTACATTGTGAATCGACCAACAATCAACACTTAATTCCATTCTCTTGTCCTAAAATTCGGGCAGCGCATAAAGCAAGATGGCTTCCACGGCAGCCGGGTTTCTCGGCAGGTCGAGCTCAAACAACTCCAACATGCGCGGTCTTGTCCAATTCATTGCAGATCTGAGGAATGCAAGAGCGAGAGAGCTAGAGGAGAAGCGCATCAATAAAGAGCTGGCCAACATCAGGTGAGACGAATCGGCCCAGAGTCGCAGCAATATTTCACGTGCTTTCTCTCTTACAACGGCTAACAAATCGGGCTTGGAAACAGGCAAAAGTTTAAAGGTGTGTGGGACTGAGAACAATCGATCGATACGATACCGGAATTGCGAGGATGCTAACGCAGCATAGATGGAAACCTCAGTGGATATCACAAGAAGAAATACGTCTGCAAGGTGCGCGACAGATTAAATTGCTCCAATGAGCGAGCCCCGAGCGCTGACTGGGTGAACATCTAGCTCTTGTACATATATATTCTCGGTTGGAATGTCGACTTTGGCCACTTGGAGGCTGTGAACCTCGTCTCCGCCAATAAATACTCCGAGAAGCAGATTGGATACCTTGCCATGACTCTCTTCTTGCACGAAAAGCACGAACTCCTACCCTTGGTCGTCAACAGTATAAGAAAGGACCTCCTCGATGTCAACGAGCTCTTCAACTGTCTCGCCCTGCATGCGATTGCCAATGTTGGTGGAAGGGAAATTGGAGAGGCCTTGAGCGGCGATGTACACAGGCTGTTGATATCACCGTGCGTATATCGCGTGATCCCGTTGCATCCACAAGGCTGATTTGAGAATACAGGACTTCAAAGGCTTTCGTTAAGAAGAAGGCCGCTCTTACCCTCCTCCGCCTGTACCGAAAACATCCAGACATTATCGAGCCGCAGTGGGCTGAGCGCATCATCTCCATTATGGATGATGTAGATTTGGGTGTGGCACTTTCGGTAACCTCGCTGGTTATGGCGCTTGCGCAGGATAACCTGGAGCAGTACAAGGGTGCTTATGCCAAGGCCGCAGGAAGACTCAAGAGAATATTGATCGATGGCGACTACACGGCAGACTATCTGTATTACAAGGTGCCATGTCCCTGGATTCAGGTCAAGCTCTTGAGGCTACTGCAGTACTTTCCGCCTTCTGGTTTGTACTCTCCGCGCATTGCTAGAATTACGTGCTGCAGAAACTAACACCTGGAATAGACGATAGCCACGTGCGTGACATGATTCGACAGTCGCTGCAGAGGATTCTCGACCTGGCCATGGAAACGAACAAGAATGTGCAGCAAAACAATGCCCTTAACGCGGTCTTGTTTGAAGCCATCAACCTCATCATCCACCTGGACACAGAGCATGCTCTCATGCAGCAAATTTCACAGCGTCTTGGCAAGTTCATCCAGTCTAGGGAGACCAATGTACGATACCTGGGCTTGGAGGCAATGACCCACCTTGCAGCGCGCGCGGAAACACTTGACCCCATCAAACAACATCAAGATGTTATCATAGGCTCGTTGAAAGACCGAGATATCAGCGTTCGGCGGAAGGGTCTGGATGTTCTTTACAGCATGTGCGATGCAACGAACGCCCAGCCCATTGTAGGCGAGCTGCTCCGCTACCTCCAGAACGCCGATTTTGCTATCCGGGAAGAGATGGTTCTCAAGATCGCCATCCTAACAGAGAAGTATGCTACGGATGTACAGTGGTATGTTGATATATCTCTGCGCCTCATCGCCATGGCTGGCGACCATGTGAGCGACGAAGTGTGGCAGCGAGTCATTCAAATCGTGACCAACAACGAAGAGCTCCAGGTTTATGCCGCGAAGAACTCTCTACAATACGTTAGACAAGATCACTGCCACGAAACACTTGTCAAGATTGGGGCCTATATCCTGGGAGAATTTGGTCATCTCATTGCAGAAGATCCAGGCTGCAGTCCGATTGAGCAATTCATGGGCTTACACAGTAAGCTGCCAGCCTGCTCGTCTAGCACACGCGCCATGATTCTCTCTTGTTTCGTCAAATACGTCAACCTGTTCCCGGAAATTAAGCCGCAGCTGCTGCAAGTTTTTGACATCTACAGTCACGCCCTTGACTCTGAGCTTCAACAGCGGGCCTGCGAATACTTGAGTTTAGCCACCCTGCAGACAGACGACTTCTTGCGGACAGTTTGCGACGAGATGCCGCCCTTCCCTGAGCGACAGTCAGCGCTTCTATCTCTACTCCATCAAAAGCATGCTAATACAAGTGACAAACGCACTTGGATTGTCGGTGGCAAGTCCGCCAACACTGATGCGCAAGAGCTCAACATGGTCAAGAATTCTGGGCTCAAGAGATCATTCAGCTCACAAAATGCCAACGGCAATGGTCATGCGAACGGTACAAATGGCCAGAACTCAGCCAACGACTTAGCTGGTCTTGATATGGCGAACATAGGGGCTGCAGAGCCGAAGACAAAGCCTCCCAATCTTGCAAGCGCTGCTCACTTGACTCCTGGCTGGGAGAAGGGGTTCAACCGATTGCTCGTAAGACCGGACGGCATACTCTTCGAGGACGGTCAATTGCAAGTCGGTGTACGGTCCGAGTATCGTGGGCAGATGGCTTGTCTTATCATGTACTTCATGAATAAGACGCCAACTGTCATGAGTTCTTTAACTACAACGATAGATTTGGACGAGAGTGAAAGGGACAAGCTGACTTGGGACATCAAGAGCTTGCCCGATACCACAGTCGCACAAGGCAATCAGGGTCAGCAGGTCATCATGTTTGAGTCAAAGAAGGTGTTTGAAAAGAGTCCAACCATGCGTATCAGCTATCTGGCCGGAGCTCTGCAGGCTGTGACACTAAAATTGCCCGTCACGGCTCACAAGTTTATGGACCCAGCAGAGCTCACGGGTGAGGATTTCTTTAGAAGATGGAAGCAGATCGGCGGTGCTCCTAGAGAGGCACAAAAGATTATTGGACTGAGACCCGGTAGCCAAAATCGGGAAATCACCGAGAGCCACGTCCGACAAGTTGTAAGTGGCTTCCGATGGGGCATCTTGGAGGCTGTCGACCCGAACCGCAAGAACTTTGTTGGCGCAAGTGTCTTGCATACTTCAGAGGGCGGTAAGTTTGGATGTCTGATGAGACTGGAGCCAAACTATGGCACTCAGGTAAGCAGCCCTTAATATGATGAAGAACCGCCATATTCTGGGAGCGCATGCTGACCTTTTTCCTCTTTCAGATGGTACGCCTTACGATACGCGCGACAGACGAGTCTGTACCAAGCGTGTTGCTGAAGCTTATGGAAGAGCGGATTGCGGTCGGTAAATCAACGCTACCGGATGTACATGTCGGCCCCACGCCAAGCGAGATATCGTCGGCGTTCTCGAATATACTAGTAAGAGACTGAGAAAGAGAGAGGATGATAATAATTCCCACAAAATTGAAGTCTAATACCACTTAATGGATTCCTTGGATAATGAATGGCAGTCTACTTCATGCACCTTGTGCACCTTGAACGTCACTCTCAAAATTGAAGCTCGACTGGTTCATTGAATCGATAGCATTGAAAGGCATCTTATACATTCAGCCCACTGGTGTCTGGGAACGGATCTCGATTCCAGAAGTCGTGATTCCTCGTGAGATCACCCCAGGCAATTATGTTTGTCTATGCGCTCTCTTGGCTGCGTGCCGTTGTGTCTTGTTAAATTCTGTTCACAACCATGGCAAGATACTGGGTTCTATACGCGCTATCACCAATACAGCGAGGCTTTCCACATCTGCACGTCACTACAATATTCATGGAACGTACAAGAAAAGCGAACCAAATTCAGGCGCCATAAATGTGTCGCTACTCAAAGCACGCAAGACACGCGTCCTCCTTCATTCAAGGCTATAGCAACGTCAATCACAATCGTTTCCAACTCTCTTGCTTACTCCACGATCTTGGCATCCGCACGATTTGCTGGTCTCGTTCCAAAGATGGTGCTTCCGACCCTGACTTCAGAACTGCCCAGTGCAATAGCGCCCTCAAAGTCCTCACTCATACCCATACTCAACTCCAACTCACGGCCGCCGAGCAGCTCGTCGCCCAGCTCCTTGACAACCAAATCGCGCTGATCCTTTAGCGCAATGAAATCCTCATTCTCCGTCTCAGGCGTCGTCGCCACGCTCCTGGCAATGGCGCCAATGGTCATGAATCCCAGCAGGCGCAGGTGGGGGCACTCTGTGAGGATGTGGCGGGCGAGGTCGACGACTTCTGTGCCGGGGGAGCAGCCGGATTTGCTCTCCTCGCCGCTTGTGTTGACTTGGATATGGACGTTGATGATCTTGTTTTCTCCATTTATTGTAGCTGAAGAAGAAGAAGAAGAAGAAGAAGAGGTGGATGAGGCTTCATGGAGGAACTCGCCGCGGGACTTGTTGAGCCGCGAGGCCTTTTTGATGCTGTCAATGGATGAGACAACGAAGAGGTTGGGGATCTTGGCGAGGGTCTTGCAGTGTGTGGTTTGCAGGCCGCCGATGAAATGCCATTGGATGGAGGATGGGAGGAGAGCGGCCTTTTGGGTGAGTTCTTGAGCGTAGTTTTCGCCGAAATGTGTGTGGGAAAGTGGCGGTTGGTGGAGGGCTTGGATGTCGTTTGCGGGCTTGAGCTTGGATACTGCTACAAGGCGGACCTGAGGGTCGGGATTAGAGTTAATGAGTAGTTTTGATGATTTGTGCAGTGTGTGTGGTATTCTGGTTGTGAACGCTACCGGAAATTTGACGATCCTGATGTTCACAAGCAGTAAAATGGTGAAAACTCACTGGCCGGCCCTTTGCCACGGTGCTAATGCGCTGCTGCACCTCTTGGAGCTGCGAAATGAGAGCGTTTGCTCTGGCCGAGTCGATCTTCATCTGTGACTCGCTCATAACTTTCCGTATTCTTCTTCTTGATCAGGTGTCTGAGAGGTTTGAGAGACTGCTTAAGGTTCCCTGGCATGAGATGAGTAATGAGGCTCTAGTGATGCACGTGGAAGAAGAGCTGCGCACTATCAGAACGGCCGCGAAATTATATGCTGGAATGTTAGAAGAGATTGCCTCATGACGAGGTGAAGTCTAAACTTAGCAAGGAGTGGCTTTAACAGTGACTGCACGTACACCCAGGCCCTGCTCCTTGTTTGACCCTAACCCTTTTGCTGGAGATTATCAACCACAACCTTTACACGATATGCATTTAGCAAAGGTAAGATGACATTACATAAAGAGCAAGAGATTACATCGTGAATCCTGAGCTCCATGCTTGGGTCCGGTAACATTGTGCCTCGCTGGTCAGCCGAAACCATCCTCATCTCGGATCGGGGTTGCCAAGCCGCTCTTTGTTCAATCTCGTCAATCCCATTGTCGGTAAACCAAGTCTGGAAAGCTCTGTCATGAAAGCTGAATCAGAGAATACCTCGGCTGGTTGTGCTTGAAGGAATTGGAAAGAGTACTGCAGTGTTGTCCAGTGAAGTTTGGTTGGAATTCTGGAAAGCCTTGTTGTTGTTGTTGTTGTTGTTGTTGTTGTTGTATGGTTTCGTGAAAGTCCAGGCTGATAGGCACACGACTTCTTCTCTTGATAGAAACTTAGCCATGCAGGCTCCTCATTCTTCGGACTACAAACAATTTCTTCGTTGTTTACATGAGCAGTTGAGCCACGGAACGTCTGGGGTTGTCCCCGCTCCGGCGAGGACGGAAACCAAGATACTTAACGCAAACTTTATATACAAGCCCTGCCCGGTCTCGGAGGCCCGCGCCTTTGCGGCCATGCAGACGTCCGTGTTTTCTTTGAACAAAGAACCTGGTGGTTTGCCTGTCTATGCAGTATGTATTCAGTCGCAGGCTGTTGTGCTTGCAGGACCAAGCCGTCATTGATGAGGGGTCGTCTAAGCTTTTAACCATGTGCTTGCAAATGAGTCAGGTTAGGCACTTAGCTCCTGGGAAGAGCCGCTGGTGATCGCTGAATGATGCAAGAAGGAGGGAGATCCGCAGTCGCGGGTCAGCCCTCAAGCAACGGGTACCAATGTAGATGACAGCGGAGGACGACAGCAAGTATGCGAATTGGTCAAGCAAATGAGACCTTGCAGCCAAAGTGACCGTGATGGCTGCCCTCCGAAGAGACACTTTGGTTGAGAAACTTGTCCAGCTGGTGTCTAGACTCGGCCGAGGTGGAGATTCCTCGTGGCCGCCAGCACTTCGCCGCGTGCGAGGAATACTCGAGGGTCACGTCGGTTCGCTCGCGGTCCGAGTCACTTGCACTAATGCAGAGCAAACACGTACCATGATCCAAAATGCCCAGATATAAGCACCTTTGCTGTGATGGTACAAAATCGGTGACGGGTCACCTTCTCGCCGTTCTCGTCACTCTACTCTACACCCATACCTTGGATTCATGTCCGCGCGCTCTGTTCTTCTCCCCAATTCCGTCTAAGCTATCAAGCGTGAATCCCCAAGCGTCATACTCTGAACGCACAGATCAGGTCTGTCTTGACCCGCCTTTGCGCGCCTTCTCTCTTCGCCAGGTGAAGTCTTTGCCTCAAAAGGTGGACGGCCGTTGAGAGCTTCACGCACCATGCCCGATATTCCGAGGATGACGAAAGTCCCTCTGATCACTACATGCCCTGGAACCGAGTATACAGTCGATGGCGAAACCAGTTCCTCCTCTTCTTCCAGGAGCTCAGTCGCCGAGGGTTGGAAATATGCTGGATTTGACGAAGCGTCAGCTCTGGAACCGAAGGGCAAGTTGGACCCGGGAACAATGCAAGCACCTTCTTTCTACCAAGTGAGGTTCAAAAAGGTGGCTATGATGGACCAAGGAAAGAACGGCTTACTGTCGCCATGTTCTCGATTCAACCATAACAGAGGTCTTGCTAGCAGCCCTCTTTCATACGATTATGAAAACCAGTCGTCATCCAATTATCTATTCTTGCATCCCCCCGCACATGGTTCGTCGTTCTTGTTCAAGTGTCGTTCATTAGTTACGGGCTATCAGTCTTTTGCCACCATGGACCAATTTTGGGAACGAAACCGTAGCTACGTGTTGGTTATCCTTTCGACGGTTTTTGGATCGGTCATGACGTTGTTGGCCAAGCTTCTTGAGGATGGGGGAAACGGTATGGATCCGTTCCAGATCCTTTTCTTCCGAATGTTCATCACTTGGATAGTGTTGTCTGTCCTTTTATTCTTCCGCAGGCCATCCGAGTTTCCTTGGGGCCCGGCATCGAGCAGGATCAGATGGCTCTTGGTGGCGAGGGGCATAGCAGGCTATTTTGGTATATGCGGGATTTGGACATCCATCCGTGAGTGCTTGAACTTGTCTCGGGATGATGTTGGATCTGGAACTGACTTTTATCATTAGAATACTTGGATCTTGCAGATGCCACAGTGATCACGTTCCTGACACCTACACTGGTGGCGATTTTCTCGGCGCTATTCCTGCACAAACCTTTCACCAAGAAAGAACAGCTGGCATCGTTGCTAGCAATGATAGGCGTGGTGTTCATTGCTCGTCCAGCAATGGTTTTTGGCGAAGCATACGGAGCGACTGTAAATGTGCCTGCGGGTGCAACCATAATCAGGGAGGAGGGCCCGGGCATGTGGCCATCCAGGCCCGTGGATGAAACCGAAGTCGGCCGTCGTTCTAGAGGAATAGTGCTTGCCTTGATGAGTGCTGTTGGTGGTGCTGGGGCATTTCTGGCTATTCGAGGCATCGGCCACAGAGCTTCAGTCCTGACAACGACCAACTTCTTTGCCGGAACCTGTACGCTGGTGACTGGGTTGGTTTTTGCCATCAGCCCTTTTCTGCCAGAGGGCTCGTCCACCGTTCATCTCCAATTTCCCAAGGAGCCACTACAGGTGCTGTCGCTGGGGGCCATCATCATCTGTGGACTGCTCACGCAGCTGCTTCTTACTGCTGGCATTGGCGGCGAAACTAGATCGAACCGAGCCCCCGCCATGACATATACGGGCATGCTGTGGACAGCAGCATTCGACCATGTGATCTTTAAGCAGGACATGTACTGGTCTAGCGTCATTGGCTGCACACTGATCGTGGGTGGCGCCGTGTGGATGGTGCTGCAGCCAAAAGCCCCGGATGAGGGGCGTTCAACAGAAGATGTCGAGAACAGTGCAGGCACTAGACGCAACGAATTTGGCGCTTCATTGGAGCTTGATAGCCTCGACTTGTCGGCCATCGGCGGAGCACCAGCTGCCAACCCTCCAGAAGGGCTGGCCTCGGTGGCATAATGGACTCGTGAAGGAGTATCTGAACTGTTTCCTCAGCGTTGACATAAAGCGTTGGAATTCCGCCCTGTTCCTGGATTTGGGTAGAATTCTTTTCTGTTTGAAGCTAAGCTCGCAGAGCTTTCAAAAGCAGTGTAGAAGAAGCGAATCTTTCAAGTAGAGCATCAAGAAGGAATAGTTGTTTAATGTGCAAGTCTCTTCAGCCTATAGAAGCATCACAATGGAAGTTGTCAAGTCCGTTCAGTGCTAGGCTGCAGCCTGTGTGGGCTGGGGTATCTGAGTACCCGAACGCTAGGTGCCTAGGTACTCAGGTACATACCTTCTCATGTACTTGGGTACTCCGAGCTTGTGGAATATGGTCCGTGCGCCTGCCTCTGCCATGCAGCAGCTAATCCGTACTCTGCAATCGCGTCGCAAAAAACGCGGGAGGCATCCAAGAGTACTACAAGCTTACAAAGTCGCCATCCTCAACCTCAATCTCGCGTCTTACAGATTCTTTGCAGTTTCATCACGGCTGACACACGCACCAAATTCGTCCCTCTCACCCGCTGCCTCTCCGCGAACCTCTGGCAAAACGAACATCGAACCGGATCAACAAGCGAAGCCCCTCCAGTCACACTACGCCCTTGAAGCCTCGCGGTCAAGATGGTTCAAATCAGCGAGGTCAAGAACCAGGGTCGCGATAATCGCACCTCGGCACACACCCACATCAAGGGCCTCGGTCTATCTCTGTCCGGAACGGCAGACAAGCAATCTGCTGGCTTTGTTGGCCAGCAATCTGCGCGTGAGGTAAGGCTCAATCAGCCGGATGAATAGTGGTTTGCGACCGGCAGGAACTGATACATTGATGTGACGGCCATTATAGGCATGCGGTGTCGTCGTCGACCTCATCAAGGCCCACAAGATGGCCGGGCGAGGCGTTCTTCTCGCCGGAGGACCAGGAACTGGAAAAACTGCGCTTGCGCTCGCCATCAGCCAGGAGTTGGGAACCAAGATACCGTTTTGTCCCATCGTTGGCAGCGAAATATACTCTTCCGAGGTCAAGAAGACGGAGGTGCTGATGGAAAACTTCCGGAGAGCCATTGGACTCAAGGTCCGCGAGACAAAAGAGGTGTATGAGGGCGAGGTTACAGAGCTCACGCCAGAAGAGTCGGAGAACCCCCTGGGCGGTTACGGTAAGACCATCAGCACACTGTTGATAGGTCTCAAGAGCGCAAAGGGACAAAAGAAGCTACGTCTGGACCCCAGCATTTACGAGGCGATCCAGAAGGAGCGAGTCACAGTGGGCGACGTGATCTACATTGAAGCAAACACCGGCGCATGCAAGCGCGTGGGCCGTTCAGATGCCTATGCTACCGAATTCGACCTGGAGGCCGAAGAATACGTGCCCATTCCAAAGGGCGAGGTTCACAAGAAGAAGGAGATTGTACAGGACGTCACGCTGCACGACCTGGATGTAGCCAACGCGAGACCACAGGGAGGCCAGGACATCATGTCCATGATGGGCCAGCTGATGAAGCCGAAAATGACCGAAATCACGGATAAGCTGAGAGGCGAGATCAACAAGGTTGTGAGCAAGTACATTGACCAGGGTGTTGCGGAGCTCGTGTCGGGAGTGTTGTTTATTGACGAGGTTGGTGCCGCTTCATACGCCCTCGTTTGCCGTGACAACTCAGAAAGGCCAATTGCTAATCTCCAAAACCACCAAAAATAGGCGCATATGTTGGACGTCGAATGTTTCACATACCTCAATAAGGCCCTGGAAACACCAATTTCGCCAATCGTCGTGCTTGCCTCGAATCGCGGCATGGCTACGATTCGCGGCACTGATGATATTGTTGCGGCTCACGGGATTCCGCCGGATTTCTTGGCCCGGTTGCTCATTATTCCCACCACGCCGTACGACGCGGAGGAGATCCAACGAATTGTGCGCATCCGTGCATCAACGGAAAGTGTTGCAATTACCGATGCCGCAATCACAAAGATTGCAGAACACGGTGTGCGCATCAGTTTGCGATACTGCCTGCAGCTTCTGACCCCAGCAAGGTGAGTGGACTTGGGCTGCTGCTGGCGCGAAGCCAGTACCCGATAGATCTCTCCAGCTCCCATTGGCTGATGCTAACACTTGAATCCAGCATCCTTGCCAAAGTAAACGGACGCACCCAGATCGATGTCCAGGATGTGGCGGAGTGCGAGGACCTGTTCCTGGACGCCCGGCGCAGTGCAGCCTTGCTCAGCGGTGAGACAGGAAAAGGCTACCTCCCTTGAGGAGTTGATATATCAATTTTATATGACATACCCGCCTATCCGTTCAGGTGCAGACATGTCATATCCTTTATTTCACGAATGAAAAGTATGGTGTTGAGCGATAACATGAATGGGTTCACGACGGCAAAATTGACGGGCTGGAGAGAAGTGGAGCGGAGCCTTGGGCGCATCAGCTCGCGGGTGAGGCAGTGTTCAAACGGGGTGTGAGTTATGATTGCCCAACTGTTGGCGGCATTCGAGACCTTTAATACATTTGCACAGGCAGCAAATGAGGCCGTCTGCACAGTTGAGATGGATTCTGAAGAGCACGCTTTGAACTGTAAGATCACGTGAATGGAAAGAATAGCATTGGCTCTCTGTTTCGCCAGCAAAGGCCAGCTGACACGGGTCTTGAAGAAGACCAGTCTTGCAAGCATTGTCATTCCAAAGCAAATCTAGGGACACGGAAATACCACTGCAGAAGGTGAAGGAGGACCGTAGGGGCATTCCGGTGCACTTGAAGCCGTCCAGACAGGGGGGCAATGGAAAACCAGGGATTCTCAAATCAGTCTACGTTTCCCGTTAAAAGTCTGTCACTTTTGCACAAGGAGAAGACGACCTGGAGGGTCTTTTACAACAAGACAAGAAGCAAAGAAGCTTTGCGCTGTCCACATCCCACTGCGAACGGAAAACTCGCAAACGCGCGAACAAAGGAAATAAAAGGTTGCCAGCTGAGGCGGCGGGTTTGGCTGCCCCAGTAGTCTCCCGCGCTTCCCTCTCCCCGAGACAAAGAGCCAGCATGCGCTTCCTCCCCCCCCCCCCCCCCCTTATGCCATCCCCATCCAACCCGTGTATCGCATCCCCACTTGTACGTCTAGATGTTCGAGAACATGGCTAGATTGAGCGGCAGACGGCGGCCACCAGCAGCAGCAGCAGTAGCAGCAGCAGATAGGCAGAACCAAGTGGTAGAGTTCACTGTGTAGATATGTGCAGCGGCAGCTCAGGAGCAGGAAACAAGGAAGAAGAACTCACAGAAGATGCAGTGGCCCTTGAAGAAAGGAACAAGAGGAGACTAGTCCCTAACCTAAACTATCATGAAAGCTATTGAGCAAAGGGGGTGGACAAGAAGCCGAAGTCTGAGAGATTGGAGAAAAGGGAAAAAAGGCTACTCTGCTTCTCATGGTGAGTCTCCTCATGCAAAATAAGCCAAGTACCTGACCGACCACACCCCCCCCCCCACACACACACCTGATAAGGTCCTCTTGTTCTCTTCTCGGGGTCCATTGTCAAAGACAACTCCTCCGTTCGCACTTCCTGTGGTTGAATAAATTAATGAACTGCTTGAGTGAATGGAGAGTCCATGTGAGCGAGAGGGGCGGACTTGAAGGGGGGAAAAGGCAAGGAAACAGGGAAACGCAAGAGAAAGGACTGGCTGTTCTTCACAAAGAGGACAATCTTAGCAAGCCCCTTTTGGTTCGACCTTGAACGCTATATTCTGTTGTTCTTGCCTTTTGTTTTCCTCCTCCTCTTCGTGCTCGCTCGCTTGCTTGCCCGCCGGCAATTCGACCCTGTTCGCTCTCAACCGCTCCAGCACTCACATCTCACTTCAACAAGGACAGCCTCAAACATGATCGCTGCGGACCCATTTCCGACCTGATTTACCAGCCGTCTTGCTTCCACCCACGCAATTTCTCGCGCCGTCCCTCTCTCTTCAAACCCTCACCGTTACGCGCACGCCTGTCTTCTCTCGATCCTTACTCCTTGGAAGCAAAGAGGAGGTTCCCGGCACCCTGGCCTGGTCATTAGCTAGAGAGACATCCGACTGGCTCACGACCTCTCAAACCATCCCCATGGGCGGTCAAAGCCATAGACATATCTAGGTACACACCCGACACAACAATTAACAACAACGACATCATCATCACCAAGGCGCAACAACCACCGAATACACATATCCGATTTCCAGAACGAACGCATCACCGACACTCAAGTAGACAAATCAACATAAATACCTGAGCAGTCGCATTACCCCATTACCCTGTGCATCCGAAGGGGCTCGTTGCCTCTGGAAACACGCCCTCCAGTGTGTTCTGCTTTCCGGTCTTCGCTCCCACTGGCGGTCAAACACAATCTTGATTTCTTTCAGCTTCTCGACAAGGAAGTCGCCGCGGAACAGAAGGGCTCTATTGTTTACCGCTCCAAGTCCCCAATCTCTTTATCTCTTCTTCGTGTACCTTGAGCGTTCTCCCAAGCCCCCCGACTGCTTTCTTCCTTGTCTGATTGCTGCGCTGTTGGTTTTTTTTTTCTCTTTTTTTTTTCTTTTTTTTTTT
>KZ678640.1:0-35047 GCA_003019895.1 Coniella lustricola
AAAAAAAAAAAAAAAACCGAATCGAAAAAGAAACCAATCCCAAACAAGAGAGCAGGGAAAGGAAACTGCTGGCCGTGCAACGTGCCAACGTCTCCTGCTTGTCTCGCTCTCGTCTGATTCGTCCTCTGCCTGTCGGTCTGGGGTCTTCCTTTCATCGAGTTCCCTTTCTTGTGGTCGATCTGCGGCCTTGCTTCAAGTCACCGGCCTCGGACCCAGCCATGGTACGTTTGTATTTATATCGCCTTGACATGTACCCTAGCACCGGTCTCATAACCACGATTGATGGTGAACGAGCCGGAAGCAGGGCTGTTACTGACACATTCATCCACCGAACTAGTACTCGGATTGATTTCCTCTGCATTTCCACGGTCCACCCGTCCATTTTCGCGCGTCTTGTCGCCCTGTCGCCCTGTGTCCGGCCCGGCCCAACGCGCCGCAACGCAACGCTACTCGCGCCTCGACTTGATCGATTGCCAGCTGCGAGATCCGACCCTCTCTGTTTCTGGCTGGGGCCTCTTGTCCAATTTCACTTTCTGGGACGGCCTCACTTAGCACCTGTGCCCTCCCTCCCGTGCCTAGCGCCTCGGCGGTCCAGAGCGTCGGCTCTTACATGCTCGACACCTGTGGACATCAAGGACCATTGATGGGCTGCTTGGTAATCTTGGAAGCAGCTCGCGCACCAGAGACGTGGTGCTGGTCGTGGCAGTAGTGGTAGTACACGCAGCCTGTCGCTGCTTGACCACCTAGCATCTACATTGACATTGACGGTGAACGTCTGCATTTTCACACACGGTGCTGTCGAACTGGCGGCAGTTGCACTCAACACTCCTTCACACACACGCTTTTTGTCAGCAACAACCGCGAGGCTGCTGGCTCCAGCTTGCAACGATCCAAACGACAAAGCAAGCCAGGCCGGGTATTCATTCCTCCCCACACCCCCAGACCCGCGCAGCGCGCCGCCCCCCAAAAGACTCCAATCGCAACACCACCCAACGATTGATGAGAAAAAAGAAACACCGTCGTCGTCGGCGGCCCTCTTTCCCCGTCAGCCACTTCTCCTCCTCACGCTACTGAGCCCCATCTTTCTGTCAATTGACTTTCTGCAAGACCCACTCTGTCGCAGCAGTCGGTCGATTGCACATAGTTCGTGGCTTCATCCACCTGCCAGAGCTGCACCTGCTCTGCTGCACCTGCATCCTTCTCGGCACGCAACCCATCCACCCATTCGTCCACCACCCACGACTTAGCTACACCACGCCAAATTAGAAGGCTTCGAGTCTATTCTTCTCGGCGGACATTGCCAGATTCCCGGGTACAATACACACAGTCAAAGACGCCAACCACGACCAGAAAGAGGAGCCGCAAACCCGCACACAAAACGTAGCCGTCTCAGATCGCAATCCCGTCCCAAAAAAAATAAGACAAGATCAAACCGATCAAACCGCCAGCAACCGCCCACGCAGCTTTTCCCACCATAGGTGGCAATTCGACACGAGCTACGTTGAGACCGACGGTGTCTTTTTTTGTGTTTTTGTTGTTTTGAGACACACACGCGGCATCCTCGTGAAAAGTGTACGCACACTGACACGCTCTCTCACGTGGGCGACAAGAAAAGACGCCGAAACATCCACACCAACCCATCCAGGCGCATGCGAATTACAGTTGCTTGCCCACTGAGAGGCGCAGAGCTGCATATTACTCCCGCGCCTGCCCACACCAGTTACACGAGGAGAGGAGCAGCGACAGGGCTCTTTTCCAACGTCGCAGGCGGCCGGTCTGGGGCGACCATATTGGGATAAGCTACAAGTCAGCCATGACGTCGATAGTAAGTTCTATTTCCCAGTCGCGTATTTTGTGCTGTCTGTGTCGGTTGGTGGTTTTGGTTTTGGTTCAATAGCATCCCCTTCTTGCGCTTTTCAGCCTTGTCCTTTGCAACCAACTCTGGTCAGGTCGAGTCTTGTCGGCGCACTTGCACTGCCTTTCATTTGTCTTTGCATTGTCTTGGTGCAGCTGGTCTCACAGATAGACTTGTCCGCCCACATTCTATTACCCAAGACTTCTGCTCTCACCTCCTTTTACCAGGCACAAAGTCCCCAACAGGCATTTGTATCTCTCCCTCAAAGTCAGTGGAACACCAGGACTAGCACCCACACAATGTCCCATCTGCACCTCGAGGCGCCTTCGCTTCAAGTCAGTATCTGGTGTCACCCTCCTGCATGGCATATTCCACATGCCACCCAGCCTGCATCTTGTCGTCCATGGGACAATCGTTCCCCACGCACCCTTTGCCCTCCCATCTCCTAGAGTGCGCTCACCGCCTCACCGCCTTGCCGCGCCCTCCGTCATCTGCAACCACTCGACATCGGTCAACCTTTGCGCTTGCTGTCCTCTGCTCACCCCAAACTGCGAGGAAAATTCTTGCCGGATTGATGGGTGAGCGACGGGATGGGTTGGACGAAAGGAAGGCCGGCCCTAATAAGGCGCGGCTAAGGAGGGCAAGACGGAGTTGCCACGATCCTCGTCTGGAATGTGCAGTGAGACACGCTGGATTCTTTTGTCCATGGCAGTCTCTCTGTCTGAAAGTCTGCCTGATTGTCTAACAGGCAACGGGAAGGCTGTAATAACAAATCCTTCCGCAGCCCTGTCCATTCCCGCTCCCCATGCATCCACCACCTCCACCACCACCACCACCACCCGTTGACCGACCATTTTTATCATTTCATCACCACACCTCCACCACCGGCCTCAGCGGTCTTGTCTACATGACGGAATGCATGAGTGGCATGCCCGAGTGTGGACGCACAGGCTGCATTCTCCATTGCAACGACAGGCATGCGTCCCGTAATGCCTACCGATGCAGCCATGACGGTATTCCATAACCTTATTTAATATCTGACACCTGGTGCCACGTCCCACCCCTTCATGATCAGTCCGTCTCGCCCCGGCCCTCCGTCACCCCCTTCATCTACTCCTCGACTTGCACATGGTGGAGCCCGGCTCTGGTTCTGTCTTGTTTTCTGTATTATTTATCTTGCGCCTTGCTCCTTGCTGTCGTCCGCTGGCGTTTTGGTTGCATGCTTGTTGTATTGGCAACTAAAGTGTCTTAAAAGTTTTGTTTGCGAAAACGCGCGGTTGTCGTTTGTCGTTGGGCTTTCGGCTTTTGCCCTCGCTCGTTCTCCCGGAGACTTTTTTTTTATATTTGTTTTCTGGAATCTGTTCATCGCATAGCCCCTATGCTGCCAATACTTCACAAAACCTGCCAGCGTTGCAAACCATTACCACCATGATACTGACAACGGGCGTCCAGTTGTGTCTGGCCCACTATTGTGATGTCCACGGGCCAACGCCGCTCATGGTCACCGAGGGCTTGCCTATACCATGCAGTGCCTGTTACGAGGACATACCCTACAATAACAAGACCGACCGATCAAAATCTACATCGTCCACACCGACGTCCACTTTACAGCCCGGCGCATCCATTTCTGAAGCCCTACGACGACTGAATCTCGACAGTAGCAATAAACGCACCTCCTCTAGCGATCCTGGCCAGCAACATCATTCCGCGACTCGACGTACCACCGCCGCTGCCCAACTTAGCGCCGGCGGCTTGACATCGTCCTCGGCTGTCGACACACCCCCAGTCAGCCCGCGCCATCCATTTCCTGAAACGTCCACTCAAAACACCGCTGCCGCCGCTGCCGCAGCAACATCAACAACAGGCCCGCTCCATGTCCGACGCGAGTCGAGCTACCGGAGAACCTATGATGAGACTACAACCAAACGAGCTGGTCCTTGCGAGAACTGTGCCATGACTTTGCCCAAGCGCAAAGAGACTACAAAGGCAGCCGACAACGATAGCGAAACAGGACCGATCCTCCGAACAAAGGCTCCGTTTGCGCGTGTCTTTGGCAGCGGCACCCCCGGCGACGCCTCACCGCCCAACTCGACTTCGACCATTTCGGACGACGACTATTTCGACGAAGACGAAACCAGCAGTGTGAATCGAAGGCCCAGACGAAGAGGCACCATTACGTCGACGACATCTAGCACCTCGTCCGCCGCTGCCGCAAACGCCTCTTCTTCGTCTGTTCAGAGCCACACGCACTGGCTCCACTATACATCCTCCCACGAACCCGTCGTCCCGTCGTCATTTTCCGTTGTTCGCGCATCGTGCATTCGCACTCTCTCCTTTGAGACTCTTCCTCGGGGCTCTGCTACCAATACCGCTTCCTCGTCTGTAACCGGCAGCACACCGCCATCGGCCGCCTCCCCTTCAACGCCCGGTTTCATAACAACACATTCTCCCGGCGCAGCCGCCTCGGGCGGACCCATCTTCTTTGGCGACCCCTCAGCTGGATACACGACGGCTTACATATTCCGCATTCCAGATGTGCATGCAAGAGGACACAAGCGCGTCTACGCCTTTTTGGCCTTGAGCACTCACCGCGAGCGCCTTGCCATGAAGGCATTCACCTTCATCTCGAATGCCTTTCGAGAGCTGGCCGCTTGGATCCAGAATCTCGCAGAGGCCGAGGCGGAACGGTACAGCGAGGCAGCCAATACTCCGCAGTCAGGTGGCGGTATATACACTCCTACTGCTACTGCAAACAGCTCATTTGCCGCTGGAATGCCGTCGCAGGCTACAGAAGCCGGGAGCGGGTTTCTGTCGAGTGGTGGTATGGGCGGTGGGCTGTCGCGACGTATGGGCGGTGGTTATGGCTACGGCTATGGCGGGCCCGGAGTGTCGCTCAAGGCGCGAGGACTGCCGGAGCTCGTGGGTCTGCCTGATTTCTTTCTAGAGCTGCACCAGAAGTTTGTGCAGCTGTTGTTGGAGCTTGGCGTTGTGTTGAGTTCTTGAGTTTCTGGTGTGTTGTCGGGCGTTTGGTGTTTTGTTTGTGGACCACAGCGAGTTGGGATATACCCATTGTGTTGTTGTATTGTATTTGTTTTGATATGTACGATTCTAGGGGGAGTGATGGTGGGGTTTGAGAGTAATGGTGTGGTGTAAGTTTATATGTAGACATATTGTACGTGTACGTGTACGAAACGACACTGGGAATACGGCAAAAAGAAGATACCGAATGGCATGAAGCAGATCAAGAAGGGGGTAAATATTAGGACACAGGGAAGGAAAAAGGACAGGCCAAAACGATACCTTGATTAGAGAAGAAGGAGAAGGGGAAGGACAGGCAGTTTTGACTTGCCAGTAGTGGTGGGTTCGGCAACGAACTGCGAACTGACGGTTACAATTGATCTATTTCTTGACTTTTTGGGTATCCTTCTTTTTTATGTGTTGGTCTTCTTGCGTTTTGTGATTGTTCCAACTTTTCCAGTCTAATAATTTCTTTCCGTGCTTGCCTTGTTCTACTCGTGTTCGCCTGCAAGGGCTACGGATAGGGAGATGCATTCGTCTCGACTCTAGAAGAAGGACGTGGTATTGCAATAATGCAATTACAACAGATGAAACCCAAAACAGCAGATCATCTAAATAAACCAAACCAAACCAAGAGAGAAGAGAAACAATCGCCAAAAAACATGCAACACCGGGTATTCGCCAATGGTCACCCACTTGACTACTAATCCGGCCCTTGGCGGCTTATTTAGGGGAGAGCGGACGGGATCCCAAGCTTTCCGCCAGGTATGGTCGCATGTGCTCATTGGTGAATGGAATGTGATTATGTATAATATGAAACTGGGGATTAAGTGGTATTCATGCTGGTGAGGAGGGTGTCTAGGTGGTGGTGGTTTGGTTGTGGTGGCGGTAAGCCGTCCTATTGGCGTGCGAAGGCATGCCTATGACTGTATAGCCGTGGTGAATACCAAAGTGGAGAAGAGAAAAAGAGACAGAGAGAGAATGTAAGTATAGTACCAAGTATAGTACCAAGTTATGAATAACATAAATCCAAGTCGCTGTCATGTAAAAGCTCTAGTAAGAAAGCAGAGTATGAAGTCGCAAACATGCCAAAGCAGGCGGCGCATGGCCACATGGCTTCCGGTCCTTCAGTGCGGTGGCAACGTCAACGTACCACACTGGCAAAACCTCACTTCATCCTCTCGGGCGCCCTCTCCTCCGTCACAGGCGCATCGACCGCCTTGCCGCGGCCAGGGGCAGCCTCGAACTTGGCGCGCCACTTGTCTTCCTGCTTGAACATGACGATGCACTGCAGGGCCGAGGGGTGGCCGTAGTCTGGGTCTGCGCCACCTTCTAGGAGGACCTGTTTTTTTTTGTTTTGTTTGTCGTTGTTAGAAGATGAGCTTTGTGAGTATGGATGGCTCGTGTGGCAGCTTTGTTGTGTGCTGTCAATAAACGACAGGACATGGAAACGCAGGACTCACCTCCACCACAGCATCCAACCTCTTGAACACCGCACCAGCAATGGGGCTTTGGCGTTTATCGTTCAGCCTGTTTGGATCAGCGCCGTGTTGTATCAACAGCGCGACGAGGTCTGCGTGGCCATAGTAAGCAGCTAGCATGAGCTGTTGGTGTGTGATCGAGCCATGTTAGCATGCTTGGATGCTTTTTCAGAAGAGATGCTGTACATATACACACCAAGGTGTCTCCCTTCTCGTTGGTCAGGTTGGGCGGCAGACCACCGGCCAGAGCCTCTTGGATGACCTTCTTGTTGCCCTCGCGCGCGGCATTGTACATTTGCGCTGCGAGCTTGATGGCTTCAAGCGACGGCGAGAAGGCCGTCGCTGATGTGAGGGCGCTCATTTGTGGTGAATGTGCGCGTTTGGCGTGAAGGATAGATATCTCCTTGTCTTCGAATGTTGTCTGTTTGGTTTTTTGGGGCTGAGTCCGAGGTGGTGGCGGGGAGCGTACCGCGTATCTAAGCGTTCTGGAACTAAGATGAGGGCGGTATCTCTTTCTATTGTGGTACTGTGCAACAATCAGCCCCCCAAAACAATGTCCCGACGGGAACACACGAACAAAGAGGCAGAGAGGCCATTCACGGCCGCCGTGTTGGTCAGCGGGGTTGGTTCGTGCTGTAACTTTGGGGGCCAAAGTGCCTAACAGGGCCTGTGAGAGCCCCTGGAAAGTTACCTTCTACAGGGGACCCCCCTCCCAAGAAGTGGAGTGAAGCTTCTAGAATCGACCCACCGGGTACTTCGTACGCGCCGCGCCCGAGAGTCCGGCCGGCCCGGGTCTAATGCGCCGAACCTCAACTCGAACTCGACATATCATCATGACCTCGCTTTCTCTTTCTCTTCCTCTTTCGCTAAGCTGGGCAAGTCCCCATGTTTTGATCAGCAATTGACACTCTGCCAGGATTCTACAAGGATCGAAAGCAAGACCTTGCTCTGCAAGCGTGTCAGTATATCGCTGCACGGCTGCTTGACATCTTTCCGTGTCCGGGTCTTGACCGTCAAGCGTCATAGCTTCGTTGCATCCAGGACAAGAAACTCGCTTTGTTCCCTTCTGCACTGTGGAGACCTTGCCGAATCATCTCGGTAGGAGCTGGTGCAAGCGCTCAAGAAGGACTTGAGGCTTGATGTTGTGGATGATAAGTACAAGGATGCGCTGGCGTGGTGCGTTGGTGCGTTGGCCCGGGGATGATCATGATCGGTTTTGTCGGTGGGTGAGGCAGTGGAAGGAGTGAGATGGAGACAGATGAAGTTGTTGTTGGAGGCAGTTTGATTCGGCATATTGAAGATACCTGCTTGGTTGCTTTTGGAGAATGTTATAAACGACGCGTGACTGTCCGAGACAGAACGAGAATGCATGGTCATCTCTATAAAGGGCCGATCAAACTTCCCTCATTCATTGTGAGAAATCACGGCAGTCTGACCGGTTTCATTAGAGGTACAGAGCTCCAACCTTGTGGCGTTGATGATGGGATATAGTCTCTTCGTCTTGTTCCTCCTACCCCAGTGCTCCATAGTCGTATTGTACAGACAACGTACCACAACAAGATATTAGCATGAATCCATCATCTCTTCTATTCCCCTTTAGGCCTCTGATCATACAGCTTTTCTCACAAGAGCTCCGCGGCTCTCGAATGCACAGCCCCTTCACGAATCTCATCATCTCTCTTGTTACCATCGCACAGCTTGATATCCGAATCAACCAATCTGCATCCCAGATCATACGAAATCGCAATCAGGCACCAGCGTCGTTGTCATTGTCCACCGCATCCTCAATAGCCACAGCAACATGGTGCAGCATGCGAGCGAACCGGCGCGCCTCGTTCTTGGAAGTGAACGGGAAGTTGACGGTGATTGCCGGACGGGTCGCGAGAGACTGCAGAGTCGGAGCCGCGGTTGAAGCGGCAAACAGTGAAGAGCTGAGGTTCGTGATACGAACCGAAGTGGCAGTTGAGGCCTGTTGAGAAGGAGCTGGAGGCTGTGTTTCGGAAACAGAAGCAAGAGGCAGAACCACAGGGGCAGGAGGAGTAGAAGCAGTAGAGGGTCGTGAGACGTGCGGCGTCTCAAGTTGCTGGTCCGCTGCGGGCTGTGGCTGTGTCGACTGCTCTGGCAGCTTTGTCAGAGTTGATCCAAGTGCTTGTGCTGATGTGGGCCATTGGGTTTGCAATGGCTGCTGCGATGTCACAGGAGGAGGCCGCTCCGAGTGCTGAAAACCGCGAACCCGTCGAAGATGAGGTTGAATTCGAGGAAGAGGACCTCGAAGTTGGTCAGTAACCGTATCATCAGCACCACCAGTACCAGTACCTGCCAGAGAACCAGAGCCGGTAGGAACAACAGCAACAGCAGGCTGGAATTGCGCCGAACTGAAGCCAAACTTCTGGGGCGCTGGTCTTTCTTGCTTCAGAGGAAGACTGTGAGCTCTGCGACTAGAAGGGTTCTTGTTCCTGTGGATGTAGCTGCAGCAGTTGTTGGTATTATTGTTGTTGACTTTGTGGTTCTTCTTCGCATCGCTGGACAGCAAAGGCTGCTTGGGATCTGCGAGGAGGTCGTCGCTGTCGGTCTCGAACATGGTCATGTCGATCTTGTAATCGATGCGTTGGCGGTTTCGACGGGCTCGCTTGCGTGGTTTGCATGGTGACTGATCATCTCCATCTTTCTGAATGTCTTCAAGAAGATCTGCGGCTTGACTGCCTTCTTGCTCGTTCTCGTCACCATCCTCGCTCTCGTGCTCGCTGTAAGACACGAAGGAGGCCTCGCTTGCGGTCGCGGTTGCGCCGCCACGTTTGCGCTTTGTGTTGTTCCTGGACGCAGCCCCTAGTTCTGTTATTTTGTAAACTCATCAGTGTCAGCGATACTGTCCAACGCGCACTTTGGTAGTCCAAAGGCAGTACAACATATGGAAACATACTCTTACGGCCCGGCAGAGCTGCTTTGCGCTCTTCCCTCTCCGACTCATACTCATCATCACCATCACCCATTTCTCTGTCCTCACCTCTCTTCTTGTCCAGATACGGTTTCTTCGCACGAAAATTACATCGGTAGCTATTGGCATTGTAGTGGCAGTTTCCGCACGTTCCCAAGACCACGCCATCTCCTAGCGTAAAGCAATGCACAAAGGGGCCCTTTCCCTGGCTACAGGCCGTGCAGGGGCCGGACTCGTGCTCTTGACCGGCGATTTGGATCCCAAGAGCTTCGATGTTTGCCGTGCGCTTGGAGCTGATGAGGTTGAGGTTTCTGCCGGGGCGGAGGATGGCGGCGCCTTTAGAGCTGGGCTGTTGAGATGATTGATTAGCTTGCGATATCTGAGATCAAGTCTGATCTACTGAGAAACGCAAAGGGAAAACATCAAAAGAAGAGAAGGGACAGAGAGAACCAGAGAGGACGTACAAAATCCCTGAGTATAGCCTGAAGTGTCGGTGACGTCTTGGGCATGTCTGCCACAAGCTCGCGGAGGTCATCCATGGTGAAGAAGACCTTGACGCGTTCAGAACGAGAACCGAAGGGGTCCAGTCGGTCTCCAGATGCCCTGTGGCCAGTAGCATCTCGCGAATTCGCGCTGCTCGCCATTGCTTCCTGGTGGACCTAGCTGCTATCAGTTGCTTATTTTCGTATGGCTCGTTTTCTCGATGGAGAAGCGGTGATCTTGCGATGGCGATTGATAAGGAACGGTGCGTGCCGAAAAGATGTGGAAGAGGAGTGAACAGTCTAAGGGGAATAAGGACAGATGATAGTCAGAATGGTCTGGTGAGACATGTGGTTGGACGTTGATTTGGTTAGGGTGGCAGACTTCGGAAAGGGGCTTTGCTGTCTGAATCTGATGTCGCTGGGAGTGTCGTCGATATGAATCTGGTGAGTATTCAAGGATAAGATTCCTTCATGGTAGGGAACATCTCTTCTGCCTGGGACCCAGACATTTACAAGGCCTGGAAGATAGCACAAAGCTGCAACGCAATAATAAACATTAATCTAAACAGGGTCAGCAAGGCAACAGCACATTCAGCAATACTCATGAACTTACAGAGTGTACTCAATATACCTCTCATATATAGTGCATAGCCATAGTAACCCCCGACCGTCCGTGTTCTTCCTCTCACCTTGCCTTTTCCTGCCTACGCACTCTGCAAACCCTCTATACTCAAAATCGAATAACTCACGTTATTCGTCGTACTCGGTGGCAGCACACCAGCACCCATAATCAACAGCCGATCCTGCTCCTCGGCAAACACCCTCAACGACCGCGTGTAACTCGTCGGCTGGCTCGTCTGCTTCTCCTCCCACGCATCCTGGGCGCCCAGCTGTGTGTTCGTAAACACGGTGCTAAGCCCGCCACAGCTGACAACAAGCGTGCCATTCTTCCCACCGACCGAGCTCCACGTCACGTACGGCGAACCTGTGGGGACGGTGCCTGTGTTGGCTGCGACGAGGGGTTGCCCGATGGATTCGTTGAATTTCAGCGGGTCCGAGTTGATGCGGTAGGTAACGGGGAAGCTGTACGTATCAGTGGCGACGTCGGTATAGTGGCCCCATTCGTACGTCATGAGGTAGTTGCCGTTCGGGAGGTGGGTGACGGTCGTCATGCCGGGCCGGTCTGTGTAGGTCGGATATTCGACGTCAGGAACGACTTCGCCCCAGCTGCGCAGGTCAGTGCTGGTTTGGTGGACGAGGCGTTGGCCGTAGGTGGCATTGAGGCGCTGGTCTGAGTAGTAGACGACGAGTTGGTTGTTGTAGTAGCTGGATTCAGTCAAGGTTAGAACATGGTGAGACAGAGAACGAAATAAGTTGGGTCAAAAATGGGACAAAATCTCACAGAATAAACGGTTCCCAAACAGGCGTCAAGCCATTATCCGGCAACGCCTCACCACCCGCCGCCACATGGCTCACAAATTCCCATGTCTCGCCCTTGTCGCGACTCGCGTACAAGTCAATCTGGGTATTGCTCAGGTTTGTGGGGATGCTGTTGCCCGCAAGCAGAACGGTGCCCTTCTCAAAGCCGCCAATGTCGGCTGGCAGCTCGTACAGGAACGGCTGGTATCGCAGGCCCCAGTCATTGACTTGGTCAGTCACGTTGGAGATGTGCTTCCAGCTGGCGCCGTGATCCGTCGATCGCCAGATGGGAAAGTACACCAGCGGTGGCTCGGGAGAGTAGTTTTCCCAGGTAGCGAGGAGAACATTGTTGGATAAAGTGAGTTCGACGGAGCGCGCGTACAGAACCTCTGGATCGGTGTAGTCCGAAGGTGGCACGTAGAGGATGTCGTAGGGAATGATGGGCACTCCCAATGAGGACTCCTCGCGGATACTCGGAGGATTCGCGAGCACAAGGCCACAGGCGGTCACCACCAGAAGCACAAGGTATTTAAGGGCCGCCATAATCGAGGCACTGCCAAGGAAAAGCCCAGAGGTCGAAGAAGGCTGAGAGGAGCGACTGATGATCGATGAAACGAGGGCTCATACAAGCAGTGGCTACCAGTTTCCCAGGCCAGGGACCGTAGATCATGCTGCCCAGCCATGCTTATATATCAATCAAGAACTGCACCTCAACTTAATGGGAGGGGCAATCCAAGCACAGCAGCACATCGTCGACAGCCCACATGGCCGTGGTCTGGGTCCATCTCGCATGCCAACAGCGTCACGACAGACGGCCAAGGGCTCATGGTGTCGCGGGCTTGGCTCCGCATCCTCTTACTCCAAGAGACCTCCTCCGTCCTTGGAGAACGTAGTATTGGATGTGGATGCAGGCGGGGAATAGCGATGGGAGCCACTGGCAATCCGGGGAAAGTTTGGGGGATCTTGACTGCGGGAGCAGTGGGATGATGCGCTCCAATAAGATTGTTGTCCACTTTGCTGGTATCGTAGTCAGAGACCTGATCTGCAGTATTGAAAAACGGAAAAATGCTTCCACCATACACCGAAAACACCAGCTCCACTCAAGCGCCGTCAAACAATGTGGCATGTTTTCCTGGTCTGCGTAGCCCAGCTCGGCCCGGCCCAGCCCCAGCTTCACCAAGCCAAGCCAAGACCACTCAAAATTCCATACCCTCGCCCTCGTCCCTCTCCCTCTTGATTTTTAGACCGGCCCGCTCATCCTTGAGCAGGGCATTCACAAATCCCCTGAACTGCTCGATATATGGCTTGAGACTGGTCTTTTCCCAGTCTGGTGTGCTCTTTGCCTCCTCGCCAGTGGTTGGGTTGTCAATGGCCCAAGCATCAATTTCTCCCAGCAAAGCCTGCACGGTGGGCACTTCTGTTGGATCAAACTCCTCGAGTCTGCCTGGCCGAGTGTCCACTGGCACACACACTCTTCCTGTACCAGGGTGAACCACGAATGGCGACTTCAGCAAATGGTTGAGCTTCTTGCTGACCTCGATATCGAGTCGAGGGTATGTGTACTCGAGTAGGACATCCTGCTTAGCGTCACGTAGGACTGCGCCATCAAAGGTCTTGCTGACGCTGCCCGCTTTAGCGAGGGCATCAATATCGGCCCATTTTGACATGGATGAGCGGCCTGGCGAAGATGCCCACTTCTTGCGCAATGAGTCAGCCAGTGTCTTGTCTGGGAGCAGTGCGAGCAGCTTCTCAGCGCGTTCATCCGTGTCCCACGGGTCCTGCCGTTCGAGAACGTCTTCCTGGAAGTGGGGTTTAAGGATATCCAGACTCCGGCTATAATGTATATTAGCAAGTACTTCACTAGTTGGCAGCCGGAGAGGTTTATACTCACGCCAAATGCGGGTGCAATGGCCTCCTCACGTTAACCTTCTTGCCGCTCTGTGCACCACCCTTGAGGACCTCCAGGTATCCCGCCACGGCCCGACGCTTCTGGTCATCCATCAAGCGTGCCTTGCGGTCGCAGACCCATGCGTGCACACCACGTCTTCCTGAATACACCCACATGATGTGCTTGAAGCCAAAGTCCTCGCGCAAAGCGACATCGGTCACTTTAATGGCCATTGTCATGAATTGCCAGCATTTGAGACAGATGTTGGCCTTGTCGCAACATGTGCGGATGTCATCGTAATCTGTAAGATCGATATCGAAGCAGATCTCTTTGGAGATTGGCTTGAACGCACTGAGGTTCTTGAGTTGCTTCCTGTCGCGAGGGTTGGTGCTGTACACTGGTCCAATATCGAATCGTGGAGGAACATGTTGCAGGACGTCTTTCCGCATCCTGAATAGCGACAAATGTTATTTATTGGACACAGCTCCCGAAGCAGCTTTTATTGGTACTCACAAGTCTGAGGTTGGGAAAGCCTGGTACCGCCACACTGCGTCATTCTGCAGGGTATATGCAAATTCGCGGTGCGCAAAGTCGTTCGTGGGTGTGGGACTATGGTTGAGCCACTGGAAGAGGTATCGCCATGGGAACAGTCGCTGATAGAAACTACGCAAGATCTCGGGATCGCTAGCCCTGCCATGTATCGCTGCGCTGCTATAGAATGTTAGCCGTGAGCGGCCACCGAACTGCAGATGAATTGAACTTGCTCATGGATGGGAGACGATGCTGGCGCTGCAGAGCTTGTAGGTAATGTATCGTTTGGTGTCGGTTTCTTTGTGCTGCAGAACTCGTCGTCAGAGTCCGTATCGTTGAAAAGGTCTTCTAGCTTCACGCCGTCTGCGGTATCTTTTGGTTGTTCTGCTGCTGCTGCAACAGTTTCTATGTCTGCCATAGTGATGTCTCCGTTTGTCTCATCTTGTGGCTCGGACTTGACAGCCGCGCTGTCGTCTTGGTCCATCTGTTCCGAGTCTTTGCTGGTGGGTGTCGCGACAGGCGGACTTGAATCTGGGGACTCCGAATGCGGCATGTTGATGGTGAGGCCCTTCTCAGCGGGCGAGTGGCGACTTGACTATGACCAAGAAGCAGTTGAAGATGCTGCGTGGTGGTACTTTACAAGGCTGGACGAGAAACTTGCAAATACAGAAACCAAGAGAGAATTGGCACGTGAATTTGACTGGGGAAGACGCGTTTGGAGACGCGCAGGGTCGCGGGTGCACGGGCCAGTCAATTACAGGGACTCTCGGGGCCGTGGGTCGCTATGCGATAGCCCGTCAGCCCTGTGGGCGTTCGTCATGGGGCCAATTGGCTAAACTACGGCGAGACCCCAGAACAGTGTACGTCACCTGGGTCCTTCTCCAACTTGCAGCGTCCCTGCTGGCCCCAGACCGACTCGAGAGGGGACCGACCTCGACTCATTGAATGTTTCCAGGGCTGCTTCGCAGATTCTGGCGATAGTACTTTTGCACCATTTTCCAGTTTTGTATATACAGTAGTTCCAAAATCCCTCGTTCTACCATTCACGCCAGATACTGTCCTGCCACGTCGTGACGTGCATCAAACACTGAAGACAGAGAAGCGACCTTGCTGCTGTCCGCACGATAACATCCGCATATTCATCCAACGTGTGGCTCTTTTCTCACGACTTGATATTCACATGGCTTCTCTTCGCCTCCTGATCGAGGACGGCAAGTTTGTCGATCCATCTGGCTCCCAGGTCATTCTTCGCGGCATCAACGTTGCCGGTGACGCAAAGTACCCGAGCGAGCCCTTTGATCAACCATCACAAGTTGTCGACAACTTCTTCGATGGTGACAATGTCAGCTTCCACAAAAGACCATTTACCAAAGACGACGCGCACATACATTTTGCGAGACTAAAAAGATATGGATACAACACCATTCGATATGTGTTTACGTGGGAAGCCATCGAGGCCAAAGGTCCTGGCATTTATGATGAGGAGTGGATAAGTCATACCATTGAGGTGCTCCGCGTGGCAAAAGACTATGGGTTTTTTGTGTTTATGGATCCTCATCAGGATGTGGTATGCCTGCATATTTTCTCCTTGGTCTGTATTCGAGCACGACAAAAAAACTGACAATGACGATTAGTGGTCTCGATACTGCGGTGGTTCCGGTGCCCCAATGTGGACGCTCTACCTCGCCGGCCTCAACCCTCAGTCCTTTGCCGCCACCGAAGCTGCTATCGTGCAGAACACTTATCCATCTCCTGCCGATTTCCCCAAGATGATTTGGTCCACCAACTACAACCGTCTCGCTGCCGCAACCATGTTCACCCTCTTCTTTGCCGGCAAGAACTTTGCGCCAAAGTGTATAGTGGACGGCGTCAATGTGCAGGAATACTTGCAGAGCCACTTCTTTAATGCAATTGAACATTTGGCCAAGAGAATCAAAGAGGCTGGCGACATATTGAATAGTGTCGTTTTTGGATGGGAGAGTATGAACGAGCCAGCAAGAGGATTGATTGGCTTTGTGGATCTGTCAGTGATTCCAAAGGAGCAGGCCCTGAAAAAGGGAACATGTCCTACGATCTGGCAGACAATACTCACCGGGTCAGGCCGAGCATGCGAGGTTGATACCTGGGATATGGGAGGTCTGGGTCCGTACAAGACTGGCAAAACACTGATTGATCCACGGGGCGAGTCGGCGTGGCTACCAGCTGATTATGACGACTCGCGATATGAGTGGAAACGTGATCCGGGTTGGAAGCTGGGCGAGTGTCTGTGGGCACAGCATGGATTGTGGGATCCCAGCAGCGACACACTCCTGCGCAAGGACTATTTTGCGACAGATGCAAGAACCGGCAAGGCCATCGACTACCCATATTTTACCAACAATTGGTTCATGGACTTTTATCGACGCTATCGAGATATGGTGCGGACTCACCACCCAGAGGCTGTAATGCTTTGTCAACCGCCGGTGCTGGAGCTGCCGCCGAGCATCAAGGGCACCGTGGACGACGACCCAAACATGGTATACGCACCGCACTATTACGACGGAATCACGTTAATGACAAAGAAGTGGAACCGCACGTGGAATGTTGACGTGCTGGGAATATTGCGAGGACGATACCTGACGCCAGCGTTCGGAATCAAGATTGGAGAGACAGCCATTCGTAACTGCTTCAGAGATCAATTGGCTGCGATGCGAAAAGAAGGTCTCGACTACATGGGCAACCATCCTTGTGTTCTGACTGAATTTGGAATACCTTTCGACATGGACGACAAGGCAGCATACAGGAATGGCGACTATACGAGCCAGAGTGCGGCAATGGATGCAAATCACTTTGCGGTGGAGGGCAGTGGTATGGAGGGCTACGCCCTCTGGGTTTACTGTACAAACGTGAGTTTTATTGGTATTGTTACAGTTTGTTCGAGACACTAACAGCATTTGTAGAACGTCCACGAATGGGGCGACCAGTGGAATGGTGAAGATCTCTCCATCTACTCGCTTGACGACAAACCTCTCCCAACCTCTGCCTTACCACGCTCCGAAGCAGGCTCCCTCTCCTCCAAGCCAACCTCCGCATCTCCGCCGTCCGACGACGTCGCCGTGACACCGACAAACATCAAGCGCACATTGACCAACCCATCTATAACAACATCCTCGGGCGCCGACGAGATCAGCGCCGCCGCTCTCGTCAATAGCCCGACAATGCGCACTACGAACCCCGAACTCAAAGCTCACCCTGGATACCGCGCCGCAGAAGCCTATGTCCGGCCAGCGCCCGTGTCTGTTGTTGGCGACATTACTCACTATGCCTTTGACTTGAAGACGTGTACATTCAATCTGTCGCTGCGCACATCCAAGGAAACGACGCTTGAGAAACCGAGTGTGTTCTTCCTACCTGAATTCCACTTTCCGCGGGACTCTTGTATCGTCGAGACGAGCGGAGGTAAGTGGGAGATTTTGACGGATGAAGGCGAGGTGCAGCGCTTGAGATGGTGGCATGGCAAAGGGGAGCAGAGCATCAAGATTATCGGCACAGTGAAAAGAATGAATGGTAGTGGAGAAGAGGGTCAGATTTCTGATGGTGAAGAGTCTGGATATTATGATGTGATTAGCAACTGGGTTGGACAGGGGTGCACGGTGATGTAGCAGGTAACTGGTACGGAATACGAGGACGTCGACTGGCAGAAGATTGACTATATCACAGGGACTTGGGATTATCATGATTGGTTGTTTTTATATCTTCATTAAGCGAACTGCTATTGTGTTGGAATCAGTCAAGAATTCGGCATTATGATCCTGTCTGCGAAAAGGACTTTTTGTGTGGAAGCAAATGGAGGTAGCTTGCTGGACTGCCCATCACTTCCGGCTGTCAGTCCTCCCAGCTTGCAATGCTTGGGAGTCTTTGGGACGCCATTATGGACAAGCAGCTCCTGAGCCTTGGATCACATCTGACTTTTTCTCCTGCCTGCCTGCCTGCCTGCCTGCCTCCCGCTTGCTCTCACTCAGCCCTGCAGCCAGTCTCTGTCTTCTGCCTCGCTACCTATCTACCCTGCCAGTGTTGGTGAATCAGGTATGGTTGTTCTTTGCTGTCTACCTTCACATCCAGTATTGTGTTCTCCCTCTTCCTCACAATCAGCTTGGATCTGAAAGCCTTTCCTCTCTTCAACTGAATCCTTACCACATCAACAACCTTGGAAGTCAACACAGCAAGGCCCGCTTGACTTTCACCACACTCATCAGCAAGCTTTTATTTGCCTGTTCTTGCCATTGTTGAGAAAGGAGAAAGAGTACATTACTTCCCCTCCTCTTCTGCTGGTCGGTGATCTCATTTGAATCAGTCCGCACGGAGGGCTGTTGACTGCTGGAGATGCTAACATGCAGTCAGTCGACCAAACGAGGCTTCCCATCACCTGTTCTCCCATCATCGCCGACAAAGAATCAAGAGTATGTTGCTTTCTTTTCCTGGTTTTGGTGACCCTTTCGGTTCTGTGATTTGGTTGGAGCCAGGCTGTGGCGTGGACCTTGACTGGTGTTGAGGTTTGAGGTTGCTGGAGTTGCTCACACGCAAGTCGCCAGGCAGAGAACATTGATGTCCATCTCGACGAGAAGCATCTGGCCAGCTGTCACCTCCACCTTCAAAAGAAAAAGGTCGCTTCGGCGTCAGTCAAGATGAACAATCAGCTTTCCGCCTCCAGCGTCAGCACCGGCTCTGGCCCCGGCCCGTCCTCGGCCGACCCAAGCTCCCCAAACATGACCAACAACGACAATATTGCCACGAATGCCACTACTACGAACGACGCGGCCACCGCGGCCACCGCCACTACCACCGCCGCCCTCGAAGAGACCCTGCACCACCTCGAAGAAGGCCTGGCGCAGGTCAGCGCCAGCCTCGAGCGTCTGCGCAGGCAGCGCCAGAGCCTGGACACTCTGATTCGGTTGCAGCGACTGTGTCAACTCCAGGCGCGCCATGACCGGCGCAAGATGACCATGGACCGCTGTGGCCTCGTGTATAGAGCCTGCGCTGCGATGGCTGAGGAGTTGAGGAGGACTGTGGTGGCTCAGGGTACTGCTACCACTACCAACAACACCGACGTCGCTGCTGGTGCTGCTGGTGCTGGCAACATCACTGATGATGCCGGCAGTACTAATGAGGGCAGCGACGGCGGTCCCACCACCACCTCTCCATTTCAAGGTGGAAATGGTGAGCTCTGAGTTTTGCAGAGCAAGCCAGGCTGGGTACTCGGGGAACCAGAAAGGGGAACTTGCCGGCGCTGAGCCTGTCAGAGGGGACTGACTGGTGATGACGGTCCTAAATAGTCCTCGCGGTGGATGTCTGTCAACGTGCCAACACACAGTGGCACGCGGTTGTCGGAACAACAAGGCCGGCAGAAGAGTCTTGGGTCGTCATCGTCCTGGCTGGATGGACTGCAAGATTCGGTCTTCCTGTGAGCCTACTGCTATGCAACTCTTGTGAATACAATATGGAATCAAGATTGTCTGGGTAGACCCAGCCATGAGCTGCGCGTTGGCGAGAAGCAGAGATGTACATTCCGTGTTTGGGTTCGATTCAGTCCTGATCCACACAGCCTTGACATGATGACCGGCAGATTGCCCGACTCCCATCCTCCAGCTCGTTTCAAGCACCGGATGCCAGAGTCGCTGACCTTCTCTGTCTGCTTCGATGCCACTTTGAACTTTGAAATCCGAACCTCTGCTCCCAGCCACGCGTCCAAAATCGCAACGAATCAGCAAGCCTGCACGGCACGGTACACAATCGCTGTTTTACCTTTAACATTAGTCTCTTCCCTGTAGATGCTCACGACACGGTAAGTTGGAACGAGATCTCAGAGAAGACAAAAACAGAGTTTGATGATTGACCGGTCTGCAATTAGCAAACAAAATCACGACCCCACGCTCTCTCCATTGATGGATTCATAGATCCTCTTCTAGTGGCTATGGAGGTACTTGTGCCCCAGGTACTCGATACCTGCTGAAACACCCCAAACATCTGGCAAAACAAGGTTTCGGGGTCTTCGCAGCGCTGTACGTTTTGCGGTTAGTGCTTCCAGAGCCCACTGTAGGGAGGTCGAGGGACGCCCAATCAAGCCACTACTGCACTTGTTTTAGTTGCCGCATCCCCATGCTGTCGCTTTTTTCGCCCGCGCGGCCTTTGCCGTTTCCAATCTTGCCAGCCAGCCACCCATTCAAGCCTGGATGGGAATGAGGCCATCTCTGGCCTGTATCAACCACATCCATGGTTTGGCTAGCCCCAGTATCACCGAATGGTCTTGCTAACCTTGGAAGCAGACGTCAGGGACGGTCCAGCACCACAAAACAGCAGGCACGTGGCCATCCACGAACCACGGGCGATCCATTCAACCCCCGCGGTCCACGACCCTCACATCCAGCCACTTTTGGGGCACGCTGCAGGTCATACCCAACCAGGATCATTCAATGTTACATTTTGCGTGCGTGTGTGCCTGACAGCCAAGCGCGCACACCCGCAAACCCGCCTAGCGTGTTAGCCGCCTTGCCCCGCCCTGCCCGTCCAGGGAGCCTTGGACCTCGACAGGGCCGCGAGGCACCGCGGCGAAGCAGCCAACAGGAAGCGAGAAAAAAAGAAAGAAAAAAAAGGACCGCGGCAAGGGAAAAGGAAGAAGAGAAAGAGAAGGAGGACTGAGGGATAAGGCAGACAGACAGGTGTGACATCCGGCCGAAGAAGAAGAAGAGGAAGAAGAAGAAGAAGAGAATCCAGAATCCAGAATCCAGAATCCAGAATCCAGAATCTAGAATCCAGATACGGCCAGCGAGCGACAGGACGAATCAGAACGACAAGAGTCGGTGGCCGTTCTCCTCTTTCTTCATTGTCTTGGGCCTTGCTGACCCGCTCTTGGCTGGTCGATTTGTCTCCCTCCTCCTTTCTTGGCCAGCAACTGTCTAGCAAAAGAGTCGCAACCAAGCCAGAAAAACACAACATCAAAAGACAAGACATTGTTGCTTGGTTCTGGTGAGTTTCCAGGTCATTTATTGTCTGCTTGTCCCGCCCGTCCGTCAGTCAGTCGAGATCGGCATAAACCCAACAAGGACGTTCCCATCAGCGGGTCGCTTGTCAGAGCCCGCCAGGCCCATCTCGCTGCGGCGCCCCACCGCCAACAACCCGCCATGCCTTGCCAGGCTTGGTTTGGCCTGCGCCCGCGCCTGTGTTTGCGCCTAGCCTAGCCTAGCCAGGGCTGCCAGGCTGACGGACACAACGGGGGCGGCGCTCCACGGGTCCAGCAGGAAGGACAAGGAGTTGCTGGGGCAGATTGGCTCGCTGGAGCAAACAAGAGCGTCGCATCAAACGCCCCGTCCTATCACGGTTGCGCGACAACTCCTCTGCTGCCACAGACCCAATTTCCTGCACTGGCCATGGCTGTGCCTTTCTTGTCTGGACAACTGATCGACTGACTGGCTGGCTGATTGATTCACCAACTGACTATTGCATTGGGTTCCGCCTGTCGCAGCATGTTCTCCTTCTTCCGTCTTCCAGAGCCCGCTTCGCCCTGCCTCCTCCAATGAATAGGAGCATCTCGCGCCAGCGCTCCGCTTCCTCGCTGTCTTCGAGAGGTGCCGCCGATCGCGACCGCGACCACAGCACCAGCGGCCTGCTGAGCCCCTACAACAGCAGGTCTCCTCTCGCCGGCCTGCCGCACTCCCCACTCGCCATCGATGCTGCCACCTCCCAGCTCTCCCGGCCCAAGTTCCTCGACCGCCGAGGCACCGACGACGTCGCAAACCTCTCGGGCATCGTCCTGAACGACGTCCCTACCATTGGCTCGACAAACCCCTCTCTGCTCTCCTCCCATCACGCCGACTCGCCTTATCCTTCCTTGAGCGCCACCTCCCACTCGTCTCCCAACAATCCTCACCTGCTCTCCGTCACGCCTGCGCCGACTGGTGGCCAACGCAAAAGGGCCAATACTGCTAGCGGTCCGCTTTCACCAGTCTCGGCCGCTGGCTCTCCCGTCGAACCCAAGTCACTGGCGCGTGCGCTCGCCGTGCCGTACCAGTTGCGCCCGGGCACGGGCCTGCCGACACCAGCATCTGCATCGCTTCCTGGCGTCTCTGTTCCTCCTCCGCCGCCGCCGCCGCCGCCTCTATCTTCGAAAGCGCACGCCTCGAGTCCTACTCCTGCGTCACCTCCGACATCCACCTTCCAAAGCGTCCACTCCACTCCGACCTCGACTCCGATCGGTAGCCATAGCATGTATGGGCAACAAAGGGCTGGGACGGACCCTCCGCGGCCGTTCCAGGTACCGCCGCCGCCTCCCATGTCCCCACCATCCGCGATGGGAACTCCATCGCTAAATGGCATTGTGCCTATTCCTCCTCCGCCTCCGCGCTACACGAGCGCTCCCGCTGGCGCGCTCTCATTACCAGGCCCTCTGCATTCTACAAGCCTTCCTCCTCCTCCAGGGCCGCCGCCAGGTAGCACAACGCCATGGCAAGGTGCCTGGCACCCCCAGACGTATACAGCGTACATCCCTCCGCCCCCGCCAGCCACGCAGCAGACGTTACGCCCGTACAACCCTCAGCCGTACAAGGCTGTCAACGGCCAGCAGATTACCATACCTCCGCCCCCGCCGCAGAACGAGCAGATGCAGATGTCGGCTACCTACATACCGGGAGGTGACACATATGGCGAAGGCGTGGGCATTCCCGGTTTCGAGGCCTCGCTGACCTGGTCTGCTTCTGGTCTTTCGCCGAGTCCCTGGTCCACTCAGCAAAGCAGCGTGGGCAGTCTGGGAACCGTAAATAGCAGCGATACCGCTAATACAACACCAATCAACTCATATGCTCCTCCTGCTGCACACAACAGGGTGAATTCGACCACTTCGAACGCAACTACGACCGCCTCCTCGGGTATCAGCAACGAGCTCGCTGCTCAGTGGCCGCTAGAGCGAGTCCTGTCCTGGCTTCAAGCAAACAACTTCAGCAAGGACTGGATCTCCACATTCCGCGCGTTGGATTTGCACGGCTCCACGTTTCTCGAACTGGGGAGCACGCATGGTGGACGGGGCAATTTTGGCATGATGCATCAGCAGGTGTATCCGCGTCTGGCAATCGAGTGCACAAACAGCGGCAACCGCTGGGAACAGCCGCGTGAACGGGAGGAAGGAAAGAGAATGCGCCGTCTGATACGCAGCATTTGCAAGGGCGAGACTGCAGGCACGCCACAGCCGTCGACGGCGACGCATGCACGCAAGGAATCCACCGGCAACGCTTCTTTGATGGTCCCAACAAGTGCAGGGCCAGACGACCCTTCTCCAGACACACCCAACAAGGGCCCAGCTACAGGATTTCATATGGGACGTAGGTGGTCAATTTTCTTTTTCATAGACTGGAGTCGCATCATCTTGCGTGTTTTCTTGTTGAACGAAACGCTGAACAATGTTGTGTCAAACTCACAGATCCCGGCGCGAACCACTTGCCGCGCAAACAGCTTGAGGACGAAGGCTCCCGCCGCCACAGCCCCGTCGACTCACAAGCGGATGCAGGAGCGACAAACAAGAACCTAGCCAGCAGCAGCGGAAACAGTCGTACCTACAGTCCCACCGGCAGTCCCGCGGCTGGACTCTTCCCTTCGGTCACTGCGACCTCAAATGCCACCAGCTCGCCAACCAGTCGTTTCAACCCGAACCACCGAAACCGAAACAGCACCGAGAGTATCTCGTCCAACGCTGCCATCTACGGCTCGGGCCTCCCCGACGGTGCAAGCCAGATTTTGCGGTCCCAAATGGCACTAGGTGACGTGAGAGATGCGCGACGATTCGGCCATGAAGGAGGGAATCGCTCGAGTCCACTGGCTGGTGGGGAGAGTGCGTCGCCGGGCGACCGCTCAGCTGGGGCCAGCGAGCCTCCAGGCTCAGCCAAGGAGGGTAAATCTTTCCTCTCGTTATTGAACATTAGGCGGAAGAAGAACCACAACGACCCGGACTCGCCAACTAGCCCAATGCACTTCAAGCACCCGTCCATCGACAGCGGACACAGTCACAGCGAAATGACAGTAGGCTCTGCCAGCTCAACAGCACAGGACCAGCACACTCCCGGCTCATCCATGCGGTCGAGACGCATCCATACGGGCCGAGTCTTTATCCTGGCCACACTCGACCACTGGAACTACCGCATGGTGGACGTTTCCGACCTCACAAATGCCCATGAGCTACGCCAATCGATATGCACAAATCTGGGATTACCTGATGGCGACGGCGCATCGGTCTACATCACCGAGCTCGGAAAGTTTGACCACGATGAAGCGCTGGATGACACCCAGCTCATGACGAATAAGAAGTTACGCGCAGACGCTGCTGGCTCGTTAAAAGTGTTTGTGCGGCCCGGGAATATGGCCGGCGTGCATGTGAATATCGGCCAGCCGCAGTCTGCACTCTCTCCCAACCCAGGAGCTGGTGCAAGAATGGACGAAGATACCTACCGCCGGTTAACCAACGGTCAGCGCCGGAGATCTAGCTCGTCTCCGCCGACGTCAAGGCAAAACACCCTGAGCGGCGAACATGGCAAGAAGAGCGATGAGAACGAGAGCAAAATCGACAACGACCCAGACAACAACACGCTGGCCGAACGTGGAGAAGCTTACAAGGCTGAAGTGGCTCGGAAACAACAAGAGTACCTTGCCAAACGTCAAAAGGCCAAGGACGGTGCATTTTCCGGTGAAGGTGGGACAAGTCCCTATGGCGGCAGCATCGTGGGTCGTGGTGTAGACTTTGACCAGCCGAGAAACTCGCCCTTTGAGGACAAGAAGCACTTTGACAGCGCATTCGCGCCTCAACGGAGAGCTCCTGCTGCACCGCTTGACCCGTCTGCGACTTTGATCAAGGCCAATTCCCTCTCCAAACGCGGCTCTCAGCAGAGATATAGCGGCGGCAGCATGGAAGGGTACCCAAGCAGTAGACGACCAACTAGCGGGCTTTCTGAAAGCCCGAAGCAATTGTCACAGTCTTCGAGAAAGCCTACAAACGAACGCCAAGCGCTGGGTGGCATTGGGTCCGCGCTCGTGGGTATCGGTCGCAATATGGGCGGTATAGGACACCCTGGCAGCGCTGGACGGAGGTCAATGTCGCCTGGTCAAGGTCCAGAAAGTGGTGCTGATTCAGCGGCGGCCACCGATAGGGGTAAGTCACTCAAGTTTTGGATTGGTTTGTGGTGGATGATAGTGAAGTCCCAAGCTCTTACTTGGGCGCTAAACAATTGTCCAAGATCATGCCAAAGTTAACATTGCATCATCAGCAGAAACCAAGTCTCGATCGTCTGGCAGCACCAGCCCAGAAACCACGCGTGTTTCCGACAAGCCACCTCAGCTGCCCAAGGTCGTTGTTAAGCCCAGGATTTTTGACGGAGACTCGTCATCAGATGAGGATGACGATGACGATTCCGACGACGACGATTCCGACGATGGGTTGTTTGCGAAGCCTCTTACTGGACGCCCGAGCACACCAAAGACCAAGGATGCAGCAAAGAGTAGCACCTCAGTCATCAAAGAAGAACCAGGCAACAGAAGCACCTTTTACGATGACGATAGCGACAACGAGGATGATGCGGTATCTGATTTAGCCAAGAAGCCCAGCCTGACGGTCAATACGTCTCGTGCCAAGAAGGGCTTGTCAGTCACCTTTGGCTCCGCTGCGTCTGGAAGCAGGTCGCCAGACGATGACCAGTCATCTAAGAGCTCGTCACGAAGAACTCCAAACACGCCACGATCGGAGAGCTGGGACTCGACTGAAAACGATGTCAAGTTGAGCAGACGCAAGAGCTTCATGGAAAAGGATACTTCCATCTGGGCCAACCGTCCTCCTACTGAGGCACTGATCAACAACCTCGAGGATTTCTTCCCTAATCTCGACGTTGATCAGCCTGTCTTGGATGAAGCCGAAAGCATGTTGAGCGATTTGCCGCCGAGTCCCATTGCCGAGGAGCCACATGAAGAAGCTCAAAATGACCAGAGGCCAATGCCATCCTCCAGAATCAGCAAGCTATACAACGAAACGGACACCCTTGGTAGCGACGAGTCGACGCTCAAGGCACTAGAGAGACCGCAGTCCATGATGAGCGTTGCCACAAGGAGCACAGCTCGCCGCTCGCAAGGTCTCGGCAGGATGAAGTCCATTCGTGAGGTGGCACACAAGCGCTATACCCAAGGCTACGCCTCGAACCGCAACTCGATCATACCACCTATGCCATCAGACGCAGCCGCCAAGGCTGCAGCCAACAACAGCTCCGAAGCCATGAATAACGACAACAACAACAATAATAGCAACATGGTCAATAACAACACCGCCACCACCAATCTTATGCGCCGCAAATCGACCAAGATGTTCAACGCCAATATTGTGCAGATTCGTCCAGAGCGTGGATCTACAGTGTTGCCACAGATACCGCAGGACCACCTGACTAGTTTGCCGCACAGCGCCAACAACCAGATCCCCAAACGGCAGACAACCTTCCGATGGTTCAAGGGTCAGCTGATTGGTAAGGGTACCTATGGGCGCGTGTATCTCGGTATGAATGCCACGACGGGTGAGTTCTTGGCCGTCAAGGAGGTCGAGGTGAACCCCAAGGCTGCAGCAGGCGACAAGAACAAGATGAAGGAGCTGGTGGGCGCGCTGGACCAGGAAATCGACACGATGCAGCACTTGGACCATGTCAACATTGTGCAGTACCTGGGTTGCGAGCGCAAAGAAACCAGCATCTCCATATTCCTCGAGTATATTCCTGGTGGCAGTATCGGCTCGTGCCTGCGCAAGCACGGCAAGTTTGAGGAAAGCGTTGTCGCCAGCTTGACACAGCAGACGCTCTCCGGTCTGGCGTATCTGCATCGCGAAGGTATCCTGCATCGCGACTTGAAGGCGGACAACATCCTGCTTGATGTGGACGGCACAGCCAAGATTTCTGATTTTGGCATCAGCAAGAAGACGGACAACATCTACGGCAACGACAAAACGAACAGCATGCAAGGGTCTGTGTTTTGGATGGCACCGGAGGTGATTCAGTCTCAGGGGCAAGGTTACTCGGCTAAAGTCGATATCTGGTCCCTGGGATGTGTGGTGTTGGAAATGTTTGCGGGACGCCGGCCGTGGAGCAAGGATGAGGCCGTGGGAGCCATCTACAAGATTGCGAATGGGGAGACGCCGCCTATCCCCGAAGAGGTCAGCGCAGCGGTTAGTCCTGTTGCGTTGGCATTTATGTGGGATTGCTTTACTGTGTAAGCTTGGTTCCATCGTTCTTCTCTTCTACTTGCTTTGCCTTGATGCCTTTTTTTTTTCCTTCCCCTTCCTGGCACTGCGCCTCAGGTTTTCGTCCGTTAAAGGATAAATGATGTAAGATCAATGTACTAACATCTATCTGATTTTTTCAACTGAATAGAAACCCCGAGGAACGTCCTACTGCTACTAGGCTGCTGGCCGAACACCCGTTCTGTGTCTTCCGGGATGACTACGACTTCCACCAAACTGAGCTGTTTGCCAAGTTTCAAGGAACGTGGACGACAAAGAAGTGAAGGATTATCATTGGTTGGGCTTATTGTCCGCGGACAAATTTTGTGGGTGGGATTTTTGGATTTTATATGCTGGTTGGACACAAGGAGACTTGCGATTGTGTGCCTCTACGTCGTCAAATATTTCCACTGGTGGAAATATTGGTCCTGGGGTCTGCTTTCTGGTCTGGGTCGAGGAGATGGCACGATATGATATGGCTTTGGGGGTGTTGCTGTCTATATAGTAGTCTTCATCGGCGGTTGTCTGTCCTGTTCTGTTTGGTGACTGGGACTGTTTGGGTCCGTTATATTTCTACCTGCCTACCTACCTCTTCATCCTATGCTGTTGTGTGTGTGTGTCTGTCCTGCTTTGCTTCTTGTTCTGCTCGGATGGGGTGTGCATTGCTCATGGTATTGACCAAGGCAAGGGTAGTAGTCAAAACTGATACAGTGAGTAGAGGATATCTCTTTTAGCTTCCGGAATCAGTGTTAATCACTGACGGTAGTGTTTAGTGGTGGGTATGGTGGTAGTGTTTAGAATGGAAGTGGAAAGTACTAAGCACGTATCTCGGTACATAGTACCTACCGAGTGGTAGTAGAGCACGAACCACGGAAAGGATGAGGTAAGAAGGACTAGAAGGGTAAGAGGGTGGTTGGGAAGGAAGGGGCATCACAAGCAGGTCGTTATTGGCTTACAACTTCTCCAACTCTAAGCCTTGTCGCGAAGGATCTGGATAAAACCCCGGCCGAACCTCAGGTATCGATCCACGATCCACGAGTCTTGATCATTTCCGTCGAAGAGAAGCATTCAAAAATTCAAAGTCTTTGCATCTTCCTCATTTACCTATCAACCAGTTGACTGGACTTGTGGAGTAATTGATCCTCGGATAGCTGGAAGTATGTCGATGTCAGTTCGCAAGGTGTGTATCGTGATGGCGGATTATGGGCATGAACCTACGGGTATGTATGTACGGGATTGCCTTGCAATGGTCTTTCTTTTTTTTTTCTCCCAGGTTACAGTAAAAGATGGTTAATTAGAACGATTGGTTCGCTGACTGCTTGAACCCATTCTCAGAAGCCGCAGTGCCGTATACGGCGTTCAAGAAGGCTGGATTCGATGTCTCGTTCGCGACGGAAAAGGGCCTTGCGCCGGCTTGTGATAAGTTGCTGCTTGAGGGACTTACGCAGAAGTTTCTTGTACGGGTCTCCCGGCCTGTCACATAGACAGACGAAGCCGTCTCGTAACGAAACATGTGTTTTGAAGAGAAGAAAATATATTGACTGTTTCCGCTGACAATGATCCCAGGGTGCCAGTAAAGCAGTCATTGTCCAGTACAACAGCATGATCGCTTCCGCAGAGTGTCAGACGCCACTGGCGTGGTCGAGTCCAACGTTTGGCTTGGCGGCCTTCGACCTGGTGTATGTCCCAGGAGGCCATGACAAGGCGGTGCAGCAGATTCTCGATTCAGCTGATCTACATGGACATTTGGCCAAATATTTCCCGCTCACTCGCAAACAACAACCACGGCCTAAAGCAATAGCTGCAATCTGCCACGGCCCACTCGTCCTTGCTAATTCCATCAACCCAGACACGGGCAAGTCTGTGCTATACGGCTGCAAGACGACGGCGCTTCCCGCTGGTTTTGAGAAGGTGGCCTACTGGGGTACGAGGTTGTGGCTTGGGGATTACTATAAAACGTACGGACATGGGTCGGAAGATGTCGAGGCTTCTGTCAAGAAAGTATTGCGGGATAAGAGTCAGTTCCAAGCGAGCCTCTTGCCTTTGCCGTGAGTTCTCTTTTTCTTGGTTGTCCGTGTTGCCGTCAGCTCTTCCTGTTGGATGTCACTTGTTAATCCATCGACGTATTTCTAGCTTCGTGGTGGAGGACAGTACATATCACTACATTAGCGCTCGATTTCCTGGAGATATCGGCTTGTTCTCACAGAAAGTTGTCAGTCTGGTGCAAAGCATGCACTGAACACAGACAACACACAAGACCAAATAAACCAGCACTTGAGTGAAAAACAAACGCTTCATTAACCTAGAAATGTTTCCACGGCTCTATCACAAGAGGGTATCAAACTATTAAATGCCGACTTTTCATCAAGGCCGAGCATATGCGCTGCCCCAGGTCCCTCTCACGCCTACGCCTGGCGACGGCGACTTTGGCGGCGGCGTTACCACAAACGCAATCTGCTCGCTCTTTGGTCTGCCTGGTCTGAGCAGCTCAGGATGTGATGCGTCTGCTGCCGTGGAGCTCTCGCCCAGCAACGCCCTACTCGTTTCGTCCACGTTTCGCCGCCTGTCTGACTCGTCGAATTCATCTTCGGCACTCTCGCTCACGATACCCAATGCTCCTCTCTCGCTTCCGTCGCTTGGTGCGCGGCCCAACGAGTCTCTCACGTTCTTTGCGCTGGCCACCCTGCCACCGCTCACGGCGATTCCGGACGGTTGGCCGGTGACCATGACGCTGTCTTGGCTGGATGATCTACTGTGCGTCCAACCAAACTCGGCACCGAGAGCATCGTCAATGTCGCTCTTGAGGTTTAAAGACAGACGGTAGGCAGCGGCCGAGTCAGACCTGTTGCGAGACGACGCGATGGGCGATGTGACGGGCGAGCTGCGGCTGCTAGATGGCGGTGTCCAGTGGTTCGATCCAATGCTCATTCTCTGACTCATCCGACGCTTTTGCTTGGTCTCTGCCACATACTGATCAAAAGACGTATCACGGGTATGGCTGTATAAGTTAGATTGCTGCTGTCGCTGCTGCGAAAGAGCAATGTCGCTTTCAGCCGGTGGCGTGTGGCACGAGCCCACGGGATCATATGCAGTATCGATGGCCATGAGCGCCGTGCTGGAGTCGGCCTGGTCCGGGTTCATGCTAAACGTTTTGTGGCCTCCGAGGTTGATGAAAGACGACGCCGAGTCTCGCTTGTTGTTGTTGTTGTTGGTGGTGGTGGTGGTGGTCTGCTCCGCGAACGTGGGCGTGGCCTCGCCCGGTGACGGCGCCATGATACCGCTCTGGTGGTGAGTGCTGCTAAAAATCTCGACACTGTTGCCCATCTCTAGCTCCGGGTCCCAGTCGAGGTCCTCGGAGAGCACGCGCGCGTGGCCCTTGTAGGCGCGCGGGTTCATGTCGCCTTTCAGGCCGTATGGGTTATTGGTGTTTGCGCCCGGGAGATGGTAGTCGTCGTATTGCGCAACCTGCTTCCATTTCCAGGTTGCATAAGAGCCTGTGACGAGAAGGCAGATTCTGTAACAGTTTGTGCAATGTCAGTCGGATACCGCTGTCAAAGGCGAATAAGACAGAGCGGTTGATGGTCAATTGCTTACACCAAGAGAGCGTGGATGACAAACATGCCATCCGACCACCCGTCCAGCGACGACCCACTCACCATGCCGTCCATGATCATGGACAGAGTCACGCCAAAGAGCTTGATGACGTTGGAGACGAGCATGGTCTTGGGCGTGAGCGCCTCGGTCATGGTGCGGAAGACTTCATAGGCTGTGCATAGTATCGAGACGACGCTGATGCCGATATTGATGCATTCCCATCTAACAGTCGTGCAGCATATTTGTTAGCTATATGGATATATCCCGAGCTGAATGTGTGCCCTCTTGACGAACAATAAGAGGGATTAAGAAACAGGACAACATACGCTATGCCAGTCGCGCGCACTTCAATGTTCTGCTTGAGTGCATTGTGAAAGAGATAGGCTGACGTCCCAATCAGGAGCAACAGCAGCGAGATTTGCGCGATCCAGAGCGGCAGAAGCATGCGCAGCCGCCAGCCGGCGCGGTCGTATTTTGCCTGGTTAAGGTTTTTGGCCATTGTGTTGTGTATGTATGTATGTATGTATGTATGTATGTGTTTGTGTGTGTGTGCGTGAGAGGAAGAGGGGATCAAGGACGAATGATGGTCCCTTTGAAGGAAAGGGTGGCTCCTTTGGTTTGCGGTCGATGTTCCCGGTGTACGTCTGCAGAGATGGCTAATGTCGAAATACTGTGAGTTTAATCCGGTTGGCTCTTGCTCCCTCTCTCCAGCACGAGGCACAGACTGGCTGGCTGGCTGGCAATGTTTCGTTATTTCTTGTTCACGGCGGTCGAAAGGACAAGATCAGAAAAGAAAAGAAGAGAAAAAAAGAGATCAGAGAAGCAGCCGGGAAAAATACCAGCCCAAAAGGAGTTGAAGAAAACAATGGGCTAGAACAGAGTGAAAGAGACAGCGAGAAAGGGGCGGCGGTCATCTTGAAGCCTTGCAAGAAGGGGCTGTGGGTTTAATCAATTCATATATTCGAATGTGGTCATGGAGGGAGGGGAGAAAAGGACCCATTCCCAATTCCGCCGGTTCGTGCTGGGGGACGGGCGCAACGGACACGACCACAACACGCCACGGTACGACACGGTACAGTACGGCAACGAGGAGCTAGTCACATAGTACTCAGAGGTGGGAAGCCAAAAGAATTCCCCAGATTTATCATTTGCCCTTGGCTCGAATGGATCCAGGCGGCTTCGCATCAAAGGGCGCACGGCAGCAGCGCAGCACAGCACAGCCCAGCCCAGGCCAGAATCGAGCCCACTTTGCCAAATACTCGAACATCGGCCATGAGCGAAAGAAGGGGATGTGGAGGGGGTGCGCGGCTGGCGGCTCCGGCTCTTCTCAGCAATCACAAGGAACGAGATTTGACCAACAGCAAGACCCTGGCCAGTCCGCGCCAGCCAGCCAGCGAGACACGGAGAATAAAGCAGAATTGCTAGGAAATACATCGATGATGCCTCTGTAGCAAAGGTGTTCTGAGCCTCCCTCCCTCTCTCTCTCTCTTTCGGGGCCTGGAAACCGGCCCAGTCACCAGCGATCCTGTCACGATGCAGGGAATGATGGTGGAAGAGACTGTTCATTTTTTTCTTTTTTTCCGTTTGTCGTTTTTTGCGCGACTCAAATGATTGGGGGAGGAAAGGAGCAGACCCATTTCAGCCACGCAGAGAATAGTGGATTTGCCGATGGCTTGTACGGTACGGTACGATACATGGTATATATATATATATATACATACATATACGGGGCTGAGGGAAACCCCCTGGCATCAAACCGGCTCGACTCAGCTCAGCTCACCGGCAGAGTCGGATGCAAGTCGCTTGAGTATGACTTTGAGGCTCATTTGCAGAAACGATGTGGGAAACAGTGGGAGTGACCTTGGAAGTCAAGACGTAGTGTATGACAGCACTTGTATTCATCAAGGAAAGCAAAAAGCAGGATATCAGCGACAAAAACCACAGAGACGATACGAACCATGGACAAGCCAAGAAAGCAAAAACGAAACAAAACAGTAGGGCGCTGTGGGCACCTGGAGATCCAGGATCCAGGGGCTGAAAGTGCCTACCACCCACTCCGAGTACCGCGTACTCTGTCTGTCTCGCTATTGGCTCCAGTTCTTGCCAGATTGCCAAACACCAAATCCGTTATATGTGGTGATGGACACGCAAGCGATTGCATCAGAGAGTTTGAGAATCTGTCTGTCCATGCTTGGTGTTGGCGATGGTAGAGGGAATAACTTGGAGCCCAACCCAGCCCGACGAGGACAGAGGACTTTAACCTTGGACACCTGACTCGGATGATCCAAAAGGGACCCAAACGTGCCAGCGCACGTGTGTATGACCGGACGAAAACAAGCACGAGGATCGGACTAGGCTCCCAAGCCAACATCACCGAGGCAATGTATGGTGCGTTGGTCTGATGCAGTCAGTGAGTGGATTATTCAGTGCGAGCGGCGTCGTGGCTGAGTCGCCCCTAGTTGCTGGCAGAAGCGCAGGCGTTGCGATGAGCTGCAAGCTTCTGGAAGATGCTCCCCAAGCCACTGTGAGAAAGTACCGTACGTTCTCTGTGCAGCGGGAGACAAGCATACAAGGAGTCTTCTTTTTCAGCAGTCCTCTACCAAACCCTCAATGTACGCTTTATTAACAACCTTGAAGTTGTAGTAAACGTTATCTTTGCCATGTCCTTCTCCATACAAGTAGCTTCTTCCATTGTCTTTCCTTGCCATCAATAAATTGAGTGGTTCGTTCGTATGCTATGTATGCTCCGCAGTTTCGTGGAAGGGACAGGAGAAAAAAAAAAAAAACCCGCGCAGGCCCGCAGTGATGGACCCTACAGGAGCAGCGTTCAACCTTGGAGGAAGCGCGTCCAGGCAGCGGCATTCTGGAGAATTAGAGTTGTTGGTGTCTCTTGGCTAGTGGATCTGACAGACTGCTAATCACTCAGCCGCCATGTTTCTTGAAAGGACTAGAATACCATAGTACATTCAGTCATGGTATAGCTGACCTTGATATTACAAGCAGGTTTTATATTCCATGCCAAAAGAAACTAGATTGTGGCTGTGGTCGTTCACACAAGAACTGGGCGTCTCAGCCATGCTCCAGGTAGCACTTCTCTGGCAGTCGACCGCTTTGGTACCTGGTCAGTACCGTTTCTTGGTTGGCGATGAAATGCTAACCGATGCAGTATCTAGGAACAACCGAATCATCACGAAAGTCCGAGTAAAGCGCACAAAAGTCTGCATAGCGCAATCTGCCATTGAGATGTTCAAGCATAAGTTCCATCCTCCACATCCCAACCCCCAGAATAAACTTTCGCACATGTTTGAAAGCACCATGCCTGCTTGATCTGCCGTTAATTTTCTCCGACTAGTCTTGATGAGCTTCATTTCTCGGTCTTCCATCAGAGTCTTCGTAATCCTCGCCCCTCTCTTCCCATCGACTGAAGACGGACTCCACATGATACGTCTCCTCCGGCGCTCGGCTCCAAGGGAGAGGCAGGCTGACCAGGGCATCACATGCTAAAAATAGAAGCTATCACGAAAGAACAGCGGAGACTGACTGCAGCGTGCTCGGCTGCGCGCCGTGCCGCATTGCAATTTTTAAAATTTTCTTTTTTGGGGGGGGGGTGTTCTCCCCAATGCGCATCCGCTGCGGATCTATTGATCTGCAGATCAGTGAGAGTGCTCGGACTTGGGTTTGCGAACGTGACAAGCAGTGCAAGTCAATTAGATCATCGTCTTTGCTTCATGGAGCATTTTCCGTTGTACAGGCGGATGCAACAAGTAATATGGTAGAAGGTTGTGGCTATGGGGGGCTTGAGGCTGTCTACACATGTATGTTTGGTATTCATCCAGCAACAGATCAACAAGGACAAGTCAACATACCTTGCTATAAAAAGATACAAATCCTAAGGTGATCAGCGGCGTTGCTTGAATGTTTCACACTAATTGCGGTCATAACGCCAAATGTCCTCCCCATCTCTGGCTATATCACAATTACAAATGATTCTGAAAGCGGTGGCTCTGCTGCATTCTCAGTACCCAATCTCTTTGAATAATCACAGTACTCTGGGCTCAGTCATAAATAGGATCTAGAAATACAAACCCAAATTCATTCAAACCAGGATATGAAAATGAATATGCATGAAAATGTGACATTGGCGTACTGAGTAACGGGGTACTTAAAATATAAGAACGAGATGCGTAAAGAAGAGCCGAAACTGCACAGACAGAAAATCCGAATAGGTGTTGATCGATATCGTAACCTTTTTGGATGGAACGGTTATGCAATATTCCAGCATAACTTGACTCTGGTCAAGCTGCTGTAGTCTTTGGCTAAGGAGTTTTGAATGAGTGCCGGCGCATAGAGGTTATACACTTATTGTGGAACATTTGTGCTCTTATTGTTCCATGTTGGGTTCAAGATTGTCATCCAGGACCGCCGGTTGGACAATTCTCGTCATGGAGTCCATCAAGAGTAACTAAGGATATCGATGGAATGTAGAGCCACGCACGGCAACTCTTTTGTCCGCAATGCCCCGCTACAACACTTCTCGCCATATCACTATTTCTTGTTGATTGTTGGTTGAATCTCAAAAAAAA
>KZ678641.1:0-34949 GCA_003019895.1 Coniella lustricola
AAAAAAAAAGGGAACATTCAAAACTCACAACAACTTTGGCATGCATCGCCAGCCTCGCCGCACTCGACCCAGCCTCGGGCGGCTCGCTCGTAAACACATCGATTCCCGCGCCCGCAATCCAGCCCTCGTCCAATGCCCTGACAAGCGCGTCCTCATTATACACGCCGCCCCTCGCAACATTCAACACCCTCGCCGTCCTCTTCATGGCCCTCAACTCCCGGTCCCCGAGCAGATTCAACGTACTGGCCAACAACGGCGTATGGATCGTCAAGAAATCCAGCCCAGGCAACATCTCGCCCAGACTCTCCACCATCCTCACGCCATTCTCACTCGCCACATCAACACTCATGTACGGATCCACACCCACAACCTTCATCCCCAGCCCCTTGCCCGCCATCCTCGCAACTTTCATCCCGACTTTGCCCAAGCCGACTACGCCAAGCGTCTTGCCGCCGACTTCCACACCGACCAGCTTGCTCCGCTCCCACTTGCCCGCCTTGACACTCGCGTCGCCACGGCCTACATTCCGCGCCGTGGCGAGCAACAACGCAATCGTGTGCTCAGCAGCAGCAGCAATGTTGCCCGCGGGGGAATTGACGACAATGATCCCCTGCGCCGTGGCAGCGTGAATGTCGACATTGTCCACGCCCACGCCCGCGCGCGCCACGACACGCAGCTTGTGCGCTGCTTGGAGGACCTGCGCCGTGACTTTGGTCTCAGACCGGATGATGAGCGCGTGGTAGGATGGGATGAGGCGGAGGAGGTCGTCGGCGCTGGTGGGCCCGGACGGGTTGTCGACTTGGAAGCCGGCTGAGGTGAGTAGGGCGAGGCCATCAGGCGAGAGTTTCTCCGGCACGAGGATGCGCGGCGGGGAGGCAAAGGATGCTGGAGAGGAGGTGGTCGTGGAGGAGTCGGTCAAGACTGCTGGGGCCATGGCTCGATGTCGTCTTGTCTGGTGGTGATTGTTGTTGTTGTTGATGTTGATGTGTTGATATCTCGATGTTGATACCCAGTGTGTAAATCGAGAGAAGCTTCCAAAGACCAGTCAACAGAAGCGAGCCTGTAGTAACAAACGGAGCCCCCGACAAAGAATCATTAAATGACAACAGGAACAAGAAAAGAAATGAATACAGCAACAGGACACACTGACCCTTTTGACAGCATCACTGATCATCCACTCGCTCACACAAACCTATCGAGCAAGAAGCAACAACCACCACGCATGTCATGACATGCATGCATGGAAGTGAGTGAGTGCGTGCGTTGTACAAGATACACATAGGCGTGTTACGAGCAGCAAGCGACAGAAACAATTCACTGAGGCCTATGGCAAGACACCAAGACATCACACAGCCCCCAGATCCCCCGCCACAGACTTGGAACCCCGCGCGGGTTGTTCTCTCTTGCAAGCGGCGCGGCAAGCCACACAATGAAGATCAAGAGGAGGAGAGGGGGTGGCTTTTCGTTCCCGCTCTGCCGCTACTGGACGGCCTCGGGGCCTCTTGGGGCCTTGGGGCCTTGCTCCCCAGCCTTTTTTTCTTCTTTTGATTCTTTTGGCGTGAGCATATTTACCCCGTGGGGTAGTTCCTGGGCCATTGAGGGACTAATGCATGTCAGCCCGGCTTTTGCCTCCAAGCTTCTGTAGAACATCAGCCAAAAGTCTCACAGTCTTAGTCTCACTATGTGCTGGAATGGCTTGTTGCAAGGTGAAATGCTGTGGACTTGGCTCGGGTAAAGCAGCGTCGAAATTCCCTGTCTGCCACATCAATATGCAACGAAGCAGCGAGAAGCACTTTACCTTGTCGATGGCGATTGGCGGTATTATATTCAACCACGATTATGTACAGTAGATCATGTCCGTCTCTCTTCCCCCGACTTCTCCTTCTTCCAAAAGGCATCTCTTTCTGGCCGCGCCCTTCAAAAGTTGTCCTGGCCCGAGAACTTCTCGTTCTGGACAATCTCAATCCAGTAGCCATCTGGGTCCAGAACAAACGCCACGTTCTTCATGCGTCCGTCCGTCAACCTCTTCTTCCAGTTGACGTTCATGCTCTCAAATCGCTCGCACGCAGCATCGATGTTGTCAACCGAGACACCTGCGTTTTGAAGCATGTCAGTGTTGTGCAGCGGCAAAAAGCCACTTTGGGGTGTAGTTTCAGAGAGAACTCACAAATGTGGCCAAACCCTTGTGGCTGGTCGTTTCCGCTGTGGTAGCTGAAGTTCTCGTCCTTCTCTGTGCCATGGTTCCAGGTCAACTCCAAGAGACCCTCGCGGTTCGCCGTCTTTCCGTCCTGAGGCATGCCTTGCTCGCCAGGGTAGCCCAAAAAGTACAGAGTGAAGCCGCCGGCAGGGTTGCCACCCTCTCTCATGAGCGACATGCCCATGACCTCTTGGTAGAACTTGAGAGACTTTTCGGCATCCTTGACACGGATCATGGTGTGGTTCATGCGATACGTCGATACGTCCGTCTCCTTGACATTCTCCGTCTCCTCCACTGGCTTGCGTCCAATCACCTCGACCCCTTGCAAGTGAGAAAGCAAGTCAGCCACAGCGTACTTGATCCAGGTCAGGATGCATCCGAGGAATGAGCTTACAGTATCCGTCAGGGTCCAGCGCAAAGGCAATGTTGCGCATCTTGCCGTCGGTGAGCTTCTTCTGGAACTTGTAGCCAGCATCCTCGATTCTCTGGCAGGCGGCTTGGATGTTGTCGACGCTGATGCATGTGTGGCCAAAGCCACGGTGCGGCTCAGTGTTGCCATTGTTGACCTTGTACTCTGGGTCATCCTCAGTGCCGTAGTTGTGTCTATATCCAGCCTCGCCAGTTAGAATCCTTACGTTGCACCAAGGGTTGAGGGACAAAACGGGGTTCGGCACGCACGTAAGCTCAATCAGACCCTCTCTGTCGAATGCACTCTTGCCGTGAGACAGAGCCTGAGGCGAGTCGTATCCCAGAAAGTAGAGGTCAAACTTATTGTCGGGGAAAGACAGCTTCTTGACAACCGTCATGCCCAGGTGCTCGTAGAACTTGACCGAGGCCTTTGGGTCCTTGACTCGAATCCTGAGACCGGTTAGAAGAGCCAGACAGGGTTAGCAAGACACAGCCTGAAGAACGCACATCGAGTGGTTGAACTTGTAGTTCTTGGCGTTGGTGTTGGCTGCCATGGTTGCTAGAAGCCGTGCTGGGCTTGCTGTAGTGCGTTGTGAGGCAAATATGCTGTCTAGAAAGAAGCACAGAGTTAGCCATCCAGATTCAGATGGATATCGTATCCTCGAACTCGAATAGAACAGGTAGCTTCTAGGTGAGTTGAACAAGCAGGTGTACCTACTGGCTGTGGAATTGGCAAGATGGGATGCCTGTAGTCGCAATCGCTGCAAAGCTCGGGTGGAATTCATTCAATCGCTAGGTACGACGAAGGCTGTGTGATACGGCGTGCAGCTTTGGAGTCGTGAGTCAAAAACGTCAACATGAAAATTTCCGAACTCCAGAAACAATTACCAAGCAATGCTCGATCACAGGCGGCTGCGTCCTTTCCCCACAACAGCTCTGGGAGCTTGCTGACGTCAGGCGGGGCAAGCCGCATTGCCATGCGATTCTGCCCGCTAAATGTTCGGAGTATTGAAGGTACTTGGGCCAGCACTCTATACAGCCAGCATTCTGCGCATAATCACATGTACCGGAAGCTTGCATACAACTACAGGCATCAGAAATGCCAATGAGGGGTCGACGTCAGTGGGTCAGCGAGCAAAGTGAGGTCAGCGAGGTCAGCGAGGTCAGCGAGGTCAGCGAGGTCAGTGTCGGTACACTCCGTTTGAACTTGGGCAGAGAGATCCCAGAATCTACATTTCATCCTCCATGTTGACCGTTTTGTGCGACGTCGTCATAGATTCTGCTTTGGCAATTGGCTGTGGTCTGATGGGAGAATTTCCGCAGTTATTGGCTGCGACTAGCCAAGTTGACTAATTGTCTCGAGTTAGTGCCTTCAATGTGGCCAAAGATGGCACGGAACACAGTACTGTACACAGCTTTAGCACTCCTGTGATCAAGTAATGGATGAAGCAAATCGCCAATGTAGGAATTCTGGCTATTGCCGCGTGTCGAGTTCATTATACTCCAAATTGTTACCTCACTGTTGCTACAAGGTCAACCTCATCATCCCTGCCAATGCCACTGTGTAGGATTCCCCTGCTTCGCCCACGTTGTTGCCGTTTTAAGCTTGAAGTCGTGGCTCCATGGTCTCCATTTCAGGATGTCGCCGTTGGCAGGGTTCCTGGCTAGTTGGTCTGGATCTAGAAGGCAAGTGTCGTTGTGCAATGCAAAACAGTATTGTCGGAAGGCTGGGGGAACAAGGATATCCCGTTTCCTGAAGCAACCCTCCTTCCTCTTTCCAACCAAATCGGTTGCAACGCTTGCATGTGTCTACACAATTACAAAGCCAGCTTACTTACCACTCTCCAGTACGTCCTTGTGCTGTTCAAAATGCAGGACACTGGAACATCATGGCCAAACGATCAACCGCGTCTGGTTCGTCAACGGAACCAGCCCTGGTGCACGACACGCCACTGAGGAAGCTTGGAGGGATCGGGAAAATTAACAATTCGACTCAGAAGACGGCTGGCCAACGGGCAGCATCCACTCCCAAGAGCATGAGACAGCCGTCATTCTGCTGCAAAAAATAACAGTCACTAGCTTTGGTCCGGAGCAGCACGCCCTTCGTCGACGTCATCTGGCCCAACCCCATCGCGATCCCGACAGCCCGCGGGAAGTTATGTGACTGCTACAGTAAATGCAATTCCACGGCTCGGGCTCTTGGCTGAGCTATATAAACACTCAGGTGACTGCTTTGCATTTGTGCTGCTCGGTTGCCTCAGTACCAAACCTTTCCCAGCAACGCTCTGTAATCAGAATCCATCTATCCGCCCTTCTCAAAAACCACGACCGCCTCCTTCCACCGTCCATCCACAGAATCCCACAACATTCCGAAAATGGGTTACCCAGACACCTTCGAGGGCTTCTGCGTTGAGGGCCCCAAGACATGGAACCAATTCAAGAAGCAGGAGCTGAAGCCCAAGCCGTTTGGACCCAACGACATTGACGTCAAGATTGAGGCATGTGGTGTGTGTGGCAGTGACGTGTAGGTTTTCCCGCTTTGGTCCTCTACATGTCTCGTTAAATACACAAGACCGGCTTGCTGATCTTGTTCTACGATAGGCACACCATTACTGGAGGCTGGGGCGACTACGAGGGTCCCCTTTGCGTCGGCCACGAAGTGGTTGGCAAGGCTGTCAAAGTAGGCAAGGACGTCAAGGCGATCAAGGAAGGCGACCGAGTGGGTGTTGGTGCCCAGGTCTGGAGTTGTCTCAAGTGCGAGCAGTGCAAGAGCGCAAATGAGAACTACTGCCCTCACCTCGTCGTATGTTTCATCCTGCGACCATTCACACCATGAAGAGGTCCAACTCACTAACGACGCGGATGCTTAGGACACCTACAATGCTCAGTATGAAGACGGAAGCCAAGCTCATGGCGGGTACGCAAACTACATTCGAGCCCACGAGTACTTTACCTTCAAAATTCCCGACGAGATTGATTCGGCCGACGCTGCCCCTCTGCTTTGCGCAGGCATCACCACATACTCTCCGTTGGTGCGCGCAGGTGTTGGTCCAGGAAAGAAGGTTGCCATTTGCGGCATTGGAGGCCTGGGTCACTTGGGCATCCAGTGGTCTGTGGCACTTGGCGCAGAGACATATGCCATCACACACTCTCCCAACAAGGTTGAGGACATCAAGAAGTTGGGCGCTAAGGAGGCAATTGTATCAAACGAGAAGGACTGGGCCAAGCCTTGGGCCTTTAAGTTTGACTTTATCCTCAACTGCAGCGACATGACGCACGAGTTTGACCTGCAAACGTATCTGTCGACCTTGAAGGTATGTTGATCCTGTTGCTTGGTGGTGGTCCATGTTTGATGTCTTTGCTAACGGTATCATCCAGGTTGGTGGTCAGTTCCACATGGTCGGTTTGCCCGATAAGCCATTGCCCGAAATGATGGCCATGATGTTTGCAAGTAATGCTGCCAAGTTGACTGGTAGCCACTTGGGCAACAACCGTAAGCATCCAATTTTTTTTACTTTTTTTTTTTTTTTTGACCTTTTCCACTTTTGGTTCGATAACTGTACTAATAATCCTTATTTTCTACAGAGGAGATGAATGCGCTCCTGAAGCTCGCGGCTGAGAAGGGTATTAAGCCGTGGGTGGAGAAGATTGACATTTCAGAAGCTGGAATTAAGGAGGCTGTTGAGCGCGTCAAAGAGAACAAGGTTCACTACCGTTTCTCGCTCACTGGTTTCGACCGTGCATTCAGCAATTAAGCTGGAAGATGATTGATATGTTATCATGAGCTGTTTTGACAACGGCCACATTTACGTTATATAATGTTGAGTAATAGTGGGATCAACGATCTCGAAGATAATTCAATACGTGACTCTACTTTGACGCTTTCGCAATTGTATGCTTGCATTTGTCCATGTGGATACTATCTATGAGGCTGGGCCCTGCAGCCGTCGTTGGCTTTGCACTATTTTTCCGTTTGATGTAATCCAATCGTCTCAAATTTCTCCTCATGCACATTCCATCTTACAACTTTTCCCAAGTCCATTTACAAACCCCGATTCTACACATGCAGCTGCGCCGTCTGCGCGGATCCCAAAAACTCGGCATACGGCTTCAGCGCAACCTCGACCTTGCCTTGACTGCCACACAGCCTGTCAACAATGGTAGCCGACCGACCGACGTACAGTGCCGGGTCGAGCACCTCGTCGAGGATACCGTGGACGGGCTCAAAGTAAGCGGTGCGGCGGATGCGGTCGATGAGGTCATTGGGCTTGCCTTCCATTTTCACGGCGTGCGAGGCTTGGTGGCTGAGAACGCGGATTTCCTCGTGGCAGTCTTGGCGGGAGGCGCCGGCGGACACCATTTTCATGATGATGTTTTCGGTGGCCATGAAGGGGAGCTCTTTCATGAGGTTTGCGCGGATGACTTCTGGGTAGACGACGAGGCCTGTTGCGGGAGTTGGGAGAAGGAGGTGGGGTTAGCATTCGTTGTGAGATGTGGCTCATGGGAAGGTGATGACAGAAAGAAGAGAAAATAAACATACCGTTTGTTACGTTGTCGAGGGAGATGAGGATGGCGTCGGCCAGGAGGAAGGACTCGGGGATGTCCATGCGGCGGATGGCAGAGTCGTCGAGGGTGCGCTCGAACCATTGGCCGACGTACGTCTCGGTGAAGTTGGTCGTGATGGTGCCGAGCTTGCGGCCCAGAGAGCAGATGCGTTCGGAGCGCATGGGGTTGCGCTTGTAAGCCTATTTTGGAGGAGAACATATCATTAGCGGGTTGTGATTTCTTTTCCCCGGTCTCTGGAGAGACAAGCATAGTTGACGAAAGGAGGACAAAAAAAACAAAAAAAAACGTACCATGGCACTGCTACCAATCTGGTCCTTCTCAAAAGGCTCCTCAATCTCCTTCAGGTTGGCCAGGTGGCGGATATCGGTGGCGATGCGCTGCGCGGAGGCGCCCAGGCCAGCAAGCGCCTGCGAGACGTTGAGATCGACCTTGCGGGTGTAGGTCTGGGTGGAGACGGCGTAGGTGGAGGGGAAACCGGCCTTTTCGCAGAGCATCTCGTTGAGGCGGTCAATCTTGTCGCCGTCGCCGTGGAAGATCTCCATGAAGGAGGCCTGGGTGCCGGTGGTGCCCATGGCGCCGCGGAACTCGAGGTCCTCGAGAGCGCGGGTGATGTTGCGCAGGTCCATGAGCAGGTCCTGGATCCACTGGGCGGCGCGCTTGCCGACCGTGATGGGCTGCGCAGGCTGGAAGTGGGTGAAGCCGAGGGTGGGCAGGTCCTTGTGCTTGAGGGCGAACTGGCTCAGGTTGGAGATGACCTTGGCGAGCTTGGGGAGGAGCAGGCCGAGGCCCTTTTGCATGAAGATGAGCTCCGTGTTGTCGGTGACGAAGCACGAGGTGGCTCCGTAGTGGCTGCGAGGTTGTGTTAGCGTCGCTCGTACTGGTTGGCATGTGGTCCAACCCAAGGGGAAAAGAAAAAGGAAAAAAAAAGGCTTAGACTTACATTATACCAGCAGCAGCGGGAGCATCTTGAGCAAAAGCCTGGTTGGAAACCGTGAGCGAACTGACTGACTGACTGACTGACTGTAATGTTCATCCAAGTAAGACGGCACTTACATGGACAAAGGCCATGACATCGTGGCGACGGCGCTTCTCCTCCTCGGCAGCAATCTTGAAGGACGCGTCACTGACGGTCAGGTTGGCTCTCATCTGCTCGAGGGCCTCGTCTGTGATCTGGTCGATGCCCAGGGCCTTCTCAGACTCTGCGAGCCACAGCCAGAGCTGGCGCCAGGTCTGGGCGCGCGAGCGGGTGGAGAAGAGGTAGAGCATCTCTGGCGAGGCATAGCGAGACCCCAGAGGGGTGCTGTAGACGTCGTAGCTGGCCATCTTGTTCGATTGGGGGTGGTGCGGGTACTGCTACGTGTGGGCACGTCGAGAACGGTCTGGGGCCAAGTGGAAGGAGAAAAGCTGGACTGGTGGGCGGTTGGAGTCAAGGCGCGGCAACTTTTTGGTGATATAAAAGTTTAGAACAACTGCCCCCCGCGGGGTACCTGCCCCTCCAAAAAAAACCCACTGCGGGGCATCGACAGCACTGTAGCTGGGAGCGCTATCGATAAGGCTAAAGTAAAGCGGTAAGCGGTCAAGTGCTGGCTTGGCTGCGACATGTGTGTACACTTGGCAGCCCACAGCTCTTGTGTCGTTGTTGTTGTTATTGTTGTTGTTGTTGCAGCTGACCGCTTTGGAGTACATGATGATCGAGAAGGTTCGTGGTACTGTCAGTGCCTTGAATGGCCTTTTATGATCTTGTTTGTGCTTCACATTGGACTATATACCAAGCTGACCATCTCTTGACATGTGACACCCATTGTACTGAGGCAGAGTGGATCAACGGCCCCAGGATCTGGATCGGTACGGACGGGGCGTGTACTTGCTGTACTCTACTCGCCATATCCATCTGCGACCAAGTGCTTCGAGTGCAGTCTAACCTCCTCGTACATGTCTGACACACTGGTGTTGACAATGCTGTTGTATTCTTTCGAGGAAAGCAATAAATGAAGAGACTGACTCGGACCCCCGTGCTCAAGACTGCCATTTGCCAAGCTGCTAGTTCGAACCCAAGTACAGCTTTGAAGTGTGTATTGGCAGCGTATACGGCAGTCTTTGGAATGATACATTGACAGTCTCTGATGGAAAAGCTGCAGCCAACGGCGATCAATGCAAGTATCAACAAGTAGACGTCGTGCTGGAAGGGCTCTTGTGCAGCTAAATTCTGTATGTCGAATAATGGGCGGCAAGATACTTTGATACTTTCAAGGTACTACTAGTACGTGGGTTCATCATGATGTGCAGGGATCATGTACCCAGTACCCGCGCGGCAAACGGACCCCGCAAGTACCGACGTGCTCCTTCCCGTGCGTCAGAGCCACACACACACAAGAGAGAGAGAGCTTCCCGAGCTTTTCCAGGCGAGTGTCGACTGCCAGTAGTGAGGGACGCCAGCGGGGCATTTCGATCGTGTCAGCCACTTTACAACTACAACAACCAAGCATAACCTCACCACCCACCACGCGAGTCCTGGCCTGCCATTACAGCCTTGCATCATGAAATGATCCTCCACCAACGGGATTTCCTTCTGTTTGCATCTGCCATGTACGACTGGGCGTAACACCCTGCTCACGACGGCCGCGTGATCCCAAGCCACGTCGTCGGCAACCAAAGCCGCCCAAGTTAGCCTCCTCCAGCCCCGACGATCGGGAATGTCTAGCCCTCCAATCCGACCCTGAAAGACCCTCCAACCCTCCAAAGAGCTTCCACGATGGACTACCAGCCGCTCCAGACCCCGATAATAGAGTACGATGAGACTGCTGTCATGGATGTGGGCGATGAGGGCGAAGGCGGGCTAGACACAGCAATGAGCGCGTCCTCGCGGCCATTGGCGGGCACGCCGGCAAGAAAGGCGCGCTCCATGTCTGACGGAAATGGCACACCGCAGAGGTTTCCTCCGGCGATGCACCTGTCCGACACACGACGGACCTCCAAAGACGACAGCTCCATCAACATCCCCTGCCGCGACGCCATCCCGGCCGTTGCGGCCTCCTCCTCCATCTCTCCGCGCTCAGACGCCATCGCACCTCCCGTCACGCCGCATCGAGCAGAGTTCCCGTCCGGGCTGCGCAGCGGCCTTTCGTTGCAGATGCCTGCTTCCACGCCTCCAGCTCAGCAAGCCGGCGTTGTCTTTCCGCGACCCATGCCCTTGTCGCCCAAGCTCGACCACTCCCAGACGTATTCTTCGCCTACCAACATCCTTCCCCGTCGCTCCCGTGGTCTCGACTTCTCTCGCGCTGCCACAAGCCTGCACCACACCACGCTGGCTGAGCAGGCTTCACCAGATACGTCTCCTACTGTAGGTGGTCGAGGTGTGAATATCCCAGGGCGAAGAGCTGGCGAATTTGGTGCACCTGAGCAGACATCCAATTCCTTGTGGTCTGTCATGGGCAATCATGATCGGCACCATATATCAGGCTCTCTAGGAAGTGCTGCCAATTTGATTTTTGACTCGTCGTCGAGCTCAGACGAGGACGATATCATGGACGAGGATATGGAGGAGCCGTACCTCATGACCCCTGGTGTCGTCCGAAACAGCTCGGTCAGCTCTCATGCTGGCTCCGGCCTTGCCACAGGCAGTGGCTCGCCAGCCATGAACAGCTTGCTTTCCTTTCAACAGCGACAGCGACCGCGCAAACCATTCAAAAAGAAAGCACGCGCCCCATTAGGCATGATGGGCTTTTCCTCCAATTCCACAGCCTCTTCTATGCTTTCCAAGTCTCCGCCTGCCAACATGTCACCATTCGGCAGCATGGCCAAGGAAATGAACACTCCGCAGCCTCGCCGTGAGAGCATCAGCTGGGCCGCAAACCAGCTCAATATCTCAGGGAGCGAGAGCGAGGACAGTCCCAAGCCAGGCGTCAATGTCGATGGCGTGCTGGGGCCCGGGGCTGACCCTCAAAACAGAGTCGTGAGACGTGCCGTCACACGACGCGGCAACTTACTGGTATGTTCTTTTTCTTTTGGACTATTTGCGCTTTCTCCAAACAAGTAGGAGACGGTTGACTGACGCGAGTTGAACAGCCAAAGTCACGCAACTTTGCACGAGTCAAACTTGCTCTTGCCGAGGAAGGCACACCCGTCGAGTCTGAATTCCGCAGAGAGGCCGAAGTGGTGCGTCAAGTACGCGACAGCGATGTTGATCTCGAGCCACCGCGCCCCCTGACCCAAGCGCCTACCATGTCAAGCCCCAGCATGCCTGCTCAAGATTCAATGGAAGAGCTCTCTGAGGACGCCATGATGGTCGACAATGCGCTGGGCCTGTCGGGCAGCTTCAAACAGCAGGCGCAAAAGAACTCCAAAGGACGGTCATTCTGGGAGACCTTTTCCGAAACGAGCAGTGTGGGCGGAGGTGCCACAACGACGCCGCCGCCGCCAGGTGCGCCACGGGGTTCCTCGTCAGGAATCAGTATCGACGACATGAACATGGACTCCCCTTTCCCAAATACAGGCCCTTCGGGAAATAATGGCTACATATTCCCCATGACAACGAACAGCAGCTCTGGGTGTGAAACGCCCCAGCAACAGGCCGGTGGCGTCGGCGTCAACGCAAGCGGCTCTGGTCCAGGAGCACTCGCGCTAGCCGATCACCAACATCATCCTCCCTCAGCCGCCGAAATCACCCGTCGCTTCAACATGGGCAAGCGCAGACGCGACGACGACCTGGACCCCGTCAGTTTCAAGCGCCGCGCCGTGTCGCCTGGCTTGAGCGTGCAAAACTCTCCCATCATGCAAAGCCCCATGCAACACGCGCCTTGGGGCCAGCGCCCGGGAAGTAATGGCAGTGGGAACGACAGCAATAACAAACCGCCTCCTGCCCATCCTGCTGCCGGTGCCGGTGGAAGCGGAAACGGCACGCCGAGCGAGAGCGGCACGGCGGGCAGTGTAAGTAGTGAGAAGCGGCCGAGTATCCACAAGGGACGCGTTGGGTTTCAAGGGATGGTGGACACCAATGATGGTATCACGCGGTTGAGCATCGAGTAGAATCGGGCCAGGTCTGGTGGTGCTTTGAAGATTTTGTGCGTGTATGTGTATGTGGGTGAGTGGGTGTTTGTGTGTATATGTATGTTGCATTGGACATTAGTTGGATTTTGGAGGCAAGAAGGCCAGCGAATCCTCCTTTACCACTGGCTACTCAAAGATGGCTTGTGAAAAGAAGCGGGAGTGATGAATGGATATGGGACACACTGTCAGTTGGTCGGTCAGTCGGTCGGTCAGCCCGGTCGGTCTGAATGCCAACTCAAGCAAGCTGGAAAAAAAGTATGCTGGCTACATACAGTAGGGACTGTATCAAATACGAGCTTTCACAAGTTCCCTGTTGTAACACATCTATCTCCCATTGCCCTTGCGCCCTCATCTCTTCTTGAAGAATTGAAAAGAAATTCCTCGCTTGCGCTCTGGATTCTGGAAAAGGATTATTACATGCATACATCCACACATACATGAGTAACATTACATATAACTGTACCTACCGCTTCGTGCACGCGCTCATCTCGCCTTCGCTTTGGGCTGTTCGCTTGCTGGTTTGCTCTCCACGTTGCGAGATGAGACTGCTTGCCGCGAGGAAGCTGGTGCTGAGCTGGTCAGATTGATCAAGCGTGGTCCTCATCCAGCCAGCCAGCCAGTAAACCAGTAAACTACTAAGCCCCTTCACTATTATCCATGTGCATATTCCACTCCTTCTTTGCTTGCGATGCTAGCTCATGCACACACTGCCAACCTCGTCCTAGACACAGAATCATCACACCACCCCTCCAAACCCATTCACCGGCACCTCCAACGCCCCCAACTTCTCATCCAGCCACTTGGCCAACTCCTCCGCGTGCCGCCGCGCCGTCATGACCCCCGCTGTACCTGCGCCAAAAGCAACCGAGCTCGTCGTTGTCTGCGCAGTCGTAGCAGCGCTCAGAATACTGGCGACGTCCGAGGGAGAGCCCAGGTTACCCGCCGAGTGGGGGTGTGTATGCTGTGTGTGCGAGTGGGGTGTTTGCGGTGGAGGACTTGTGGATGGTGTGTGGTGACCGCCGCCGCTGCCGTTCGCGGTACTGGGCGAATCGCGCAGGGCTGCGGAGATGTTTGAGGTTGCTTGTATTGCGCCTGTTTGGGAGGGTGGTGCGTTGTTGGATTGCTGTTGTTGGGATTGTGACTCTGATTGTTGCGGATTCTGCTGCTCCTGCTGTGGTTGTGGTTGTTGTTGTTGTTGTTGTTGCTGTTGTTGTTGTTGTTGCTGGTGCTGCTGTTGTTGTTGTTGTTGCTGCTGTTGCTGTGCTTGTGCATTCCGGCCCTCAGGAGGTCCCATACATACAAACAGCATTCCACATTGTAGCCTGCGAATCACCAGCACAACACCAGATTCCAACTGGATCGTTACGGCTAGCGGGCCACTATCCTTCTGCTGTTGTTGAGCCGCTGTCCTCTCAGCTTGTCTGCCTCCGGCGCCATTTCCACTGCTGCCAACGGTCCGTGCATGGTGGGCGACTGGCCCCAAGGCGCCGTGGATCGTCTCGCGGTCGGTGCCGGTGCTGTGGATGGCGTACAGGGAAGCGGCGACGGTGGCGTGAGTACGCAGCGTCGCGATGGGGATGGGCGGGTCGGAGGCGTAGGCGAGCAGCTTGCCGTCCGGGGTCAGCAGCAGGAGGGTGGTGATGTGGGCTGAGAGGTTGAGGTGGAGGAAGGAGGTCAGCCGTTTGGTGAGCAGGAGGGGCGGCGGTCGCGTGGCCATGGTTTTGGTTGGGCTGGCGGTTGATGCTCGGTGGCAGGTGAGAGCGAGATTGCCGTCGCTGGTCTCGTCGTGTGTATGGACAGCGACAATGCGCGTGGAGCTGTCGAGTCGCGTCGAGTCGCGTTTGTGGTGGTGAATAGGGCTCGGTGCCGCGCGAGAGGGCCCAGCGCTCTCGAGATGCGCCCAGCAGCTGGACCGAGTAAATGACAGCTGTCAGACACCCAGAACAAGCTGCATAGCCTTCCTCTAAGCTTCACACAAGTCTGTCTCGCCCGAAGGTGCGGTATTATCGTCCGCGTGGCTCGATTGAGCCGATCGTTCGATCGTGAGCGCAGAGGCGCAATTGCCGGTATTGTCCGAGAGACGCTGCTGTGATGCGATGCGATGCGATGCGATGCGATGCAATGCAATGCAGGGCCTGGGCCAGCTTCTGCTTTTGCTTGTTCGGTCACGCGCAGCACTGGAATAGAAGAGAGGTGGCTGGCGGTTTGGATGCAACGAAGCAAAGTGTCAGCGGAGGTGTGACTTGACTTGGACTTTTTTTTTTGAAAAAGAGAGAGAGAGAGAGAGAGAGAGCAAAGGGCAAAAACAAGGGGAGGCGAGACTGAGAATGTCAAGTCATGACTCCCATGGGCAGAGCAAATGGGCAGGCGCACATGTGAATGGTACCTCCCCCATGTTAAGCAACCAGGGAACAGGGGGGGGGGGCTGCGCTGTGAGATATCGCGGCTGATGTTAGTCAGCCTGCCTCGATGGTTACAGACCCATAGTCACTGTTGTACCGCTTCAGCCAGATTTGTATGTCGAGATACTTTGCCGTGCTCATGATCTACTCTCCCCATGGACCTCAACGACATCAACAATAACCTCGTCCACCACCCTCATCCTCATTCCCACCTCCCATTGCTTTCTTCACGACCTACCCAGCTCCTCCAGGACCGCCACCTGCCTCGTCCAATCCGCCTCGCGCCTCACATGATCCACTTTCTCCTGCGCCTCCGCCTGCACCTCCAGCGCCAATTCGACGTAGTCTACCGCACCCTCGCCGCTCTGCTTCCTCGCAGCCTCTCTGGCCTTGGCCACCTCTCTCATCTTATTCTCCTGCCGCAGCACCCAGTCATCCCACACGTCGCGGTGCTCTTTGCCAGCATCCGTGGTGCGCTTCCACAGCAAATACCAATCCTGCGCCTCGCGGAGCAACGTCGGCGCATGCGCTTCAGAGCGGTGGTACGACAGCAGCCGCTCGAGGCACTGGATGAGCTGGTCCGTGTAGCAGCCCTTGAGCGGCTCCGTCCTGTTGCGCAGGATGAACTGCGTCGTGCCGTCAAGGTCCTTGGAGCGTGTGGCAAAGTTGCAGGTGTGCTCTGTCTCGTCGATCCAGTGCCGCGCGTTGCAACCCTGGACGGGGCATTCTTCCTTGTCCGGGAGCACATCGCGCGTCATGAGTCGGTACAGGATGGCGCCGACTTGGTGGATCTCTGTTCCGCGCAGGTAGGGTCTCTTGGCCTGTGAGTGATGGTTAGTTTCTGGTATCGACCTGCTCGTCTTCGCGTGGACTGGAAGGGACTAGACTGCCTTCCAAAAGCGATTGCGACACAAACGTACCTTGGGAAGTTTATAGATGTTCTCCACCGCCATATCCATCTTCAGCTGCGCGAGGCTGCTCAGCCCATCATCCGAACACGCCACCGGCGACCCTTTGGCATGGCCAGCCACATGGCCCACCACAACAACCTTGCTGTAGTTCCCCAGCTTGCACAGCCCATATGTCTCGCTGCCCTTGGGCTGCTGAAAGAACACATTTCCCGGCACTACCGCCCGGTGCAGAACCGGCATCCAGTCTTCATTGCCTCTGCCCGTCATGGCAGTGTGGCAGGTTGGCACGCGCCGCGGGGGTTTCTCGCTGCCCGCTTTGTCTTTGTCCTGGCCCTTTGTGGGATCACCAGCGTTGTCGTTGTCGTCAGTGTCGTAGACAGCCATGTCATACTCGACATAGCCCTCATGCAGCCACGACAGCGCACTCAGCAAGCTAATCGCCACATGCCAGCACAAACTCTCCGGCATCCATCCCAGAACCTTGCCCGTGGTCGGGTCCTTCTTCACAGGCCTCATCGACTGCTGCAGGAGCGTCTCGAGACTCCCCGCAGCGCAGTAATCCCACGTCTGGATGGGCAGCGCGTCCTTTGACGCATTCGCGCGCCGAGCCCATCCACCACCGTAAAAGGCATCCAGTGGAATCACCTCGCCGCAGCTGACCAGGTTCGGGTGGCAGAGGAGCGCGGCCACGGCGTTGCCGGCCCCGCGGGCGAGGAGAGAGTGGAGTTGGGGCGCCGTCTGCTCGTAGTCGGCGTGAGTGCCGAGGAAGGTGGCGCCGTCTGCTCTGCGCCGCACGAGACGCACGCCGCGCGGGGCGACCTCGTGAAGGATGTCGTAGGCTGGTTGGGATGGTGGGTTGGCTGTTGTTGAGGCCATGGCGTGGGTTGTTTTATTGTTGCGGTGGTGGTCGTGGTGATGTTGTGGCGGGTCTTGATGTTTGACCTGAGAAAAGGAGGGAAGATGGAACCAAAGCAGCTCGTGCAGTCTGTGAAGAAAGTCTGATCATGAGGTAGTTGGACGGTAAGCTCTCTTGTTCATTGTTTGTTCAGAAAAGCCGCGCTTCAGTTGTGGTAAAAGGCCCTCCTTGTCGCAGCATTCTTTGTCCTGCTGGCCAAAAAGTCCGCCTTGTCACTTTGCCCACACCCCCCGAGAACAGCAAAAGATGCCTGCTGTCTGCCTTTTCCGCTCCGCATCTGGTGCATATGAGTGCTGCAAAAACACAAGAGAGGCTGACCAGAACCAGAAAAGAGAAATGAAATAATAATACACAGATAAGCTGTACGTCTGATCCTCACACATATTCCAATATGAACAAGAAAATATTGAGGGTGTATGCGAAATTGGAAATCATATTGGATCACCTTTCACTCCTGGGGATCCGTACCAACACCTGTGGCGACGACGCGGTGTGTTCTGACGCTCCATAAAAGAAACAGAGAGGGATTCCCGCGTGCGCTTGCTGCGAATGTAACTCGGTAACGGACCAAACATGCAATGCATGCCACTAATAACAGCCAGACGACCTCAGTATGCGTCTGTCGGTTGATTCTATCGAAAACACAAAACCAGAAAAGAAGATGGAGACAAAGAGGGGAGAGGCTCGAAACCTCACATAGTTTGTGCCGTTCCGTGTAACAAAACAGCATGTCCTCATCGATCCAATAGAAATGGTTCAATCAGGCTGCCTGCTGTTGATAGTCATTGCCTTGAGCATTTCCGACACCAAGTCATAGAACTCGATGGCCGTTTTGGCCTTTGTGAAGAATTGTGTGATGGCTGTATCGTAGGCCTGGCGCAACAGCGCGCGGGATTCCAATAGCAATGCCGTCGCCTCCTCGTGGCTGACGTCCCGCGCTTCAGACTTGACCAAGATAGGCAGCCAGTCATTCACAATGACTCGGGAATGGTCCGTGGACGGAAAGATATCGTCATCATCGTATTCCTCGACCACAACGCTCGGGCTTCCTGGAGCTGGCTCGTGAGGCACCGCTGTGTGGCTGTACATGAAAGCTTCCAAGCTGCTCAAGGAAGTGAAGTACCGGGCAGAAATAGGTTTGTCCTCCGTAATTTCTTCTTCTCCTCCTTCTTCTTCTTCTTCAGCCGCAGCTTGCAGGTCCGGGGTATGCTGTCGCCCACTAAAGACGACCAGAGGACCCACGCTAGCGAGGCACATTTTCAAACTGCCAAATGTGGGGCGGAAACCGACGTGCACACGCTGTGCAGCCTGAACGTGCTGTGCGTTCATCTTGAGGGTGATGAGGCGTGGTTCGTCCTGGGTGGATCCGTACGGAATCAAGCAGGGAGGCTGCATCTGTGCTATGTTTCGACCGAACGCGAGCCCAAGGATTTGCCTGACTAGACGACTCCGCCTGATGTTGGAGTTGTGATGCCCTCCATATGGTTGGGCGCGCAAATGAAGAGGCAGGGTGTCGACCCGTCGGTACGAATCTGGGTTGGCCATTCTGAACTTGGTCAAGCCTGTCGACAGGATGTGATATTCGAGATGTTGCGCAGCGGCATCGATGGCTTTGATGATACCCAGTTCGTGGTTTGTCGGGATGATCTTGTTTTGAGGCTGCGAATCCGGCTCCTGGCCCGTCAGACCGAACAAGACCTTTTGACGGAGCTTTAGCAGAATGAGGTGGTAGCCGGCGTGGTCACCCTCCCAAGCTGCCATGGACCTCCACCAGTCTTGTGAACTTTCAAAGGCCTCGGTATCGGCAGGCGGGGGCAGACCCTCGAGAACGGCATAAATAATGGCTGGGTCTAAACATCTGGTAATGACGCCCATTGTGAGAAGCCTGCCCAAAGACGGAGCAACGTGCAGGCCGGCAAGGCAGGTGTCGATGAATGTGCTGCTAGGTGTGCGAAACTGGCTATTTGCCAACATGTAGGCCTTGGCCCTGTTGTTGAACGCGCGGAAGGCAGCAATCTGCTTGGCTGACAGGACGATGCTGGGATTGAAAGGGTTGGCGAGTCCAGCTGGGTACAGCTCCGGGTCGCCCGTGGCAATGCGCTGCGCAAGGCTCAAGACTGCAATGTCACGCGCGTCATTTTGGGATGCGGCAGTCGCAGGCTCGCCAACAGGCTTGCCCGCGCAGGTGAGTTGACAAGTGTGCGAGTCGTCAGCTTCATCGCGTGTGAGATCTGGAGCTGTGATTTCTCCGCCGCCAATCACACTGTAGTACTGCTGGACTGTCTGGTGGGCACTGTTCCGATTGATATTGTAGCGCGGCCTGGTCGCGAGCTGCTGGATGACTTCCTGGCGGTCGAGCAGCCCGAGCAGCTGCGTGGCGGCGGCGTGCTCAGCATCGTAACGGCGCGGACCTTGTCCAGAGGCTGCAATGTCGAGCTCATCGACTGACAACGTTGCGGTCCAGCGGAACGGCTCGACATCTGTTGGGCTATCGGCCTGTCGCTTTTCCACCGCTAGCCTGGGGATCAAGCCATGTCGAGCCAGGCGCATGTAAGCGCTCTGCAGTTGAGTGGCTTGTTTGGAAGTGCCCTTGGGCGATGCACTGTATGCTCGGCGGGAGGGCTCCAGCCCCGGGAGGCAGACGCGACCAACGCCAGCACCCTGTGGTCGCACATCTAGCCATCTCAGACCATGTCGATGCCCTCGTGGATACGATCCGGGGTTGCGCAGTGACCTGCCGCAGCAGTGCGTCAAGGCCAAGGCTGCAGACAACGGCAAGGCTGAGGCTGTCCTTGTGCTGGTCTTTGCATGTTTGAGAGCGCGTTAGCCAGGCTGTAATTTTGGTAGGATGCGGGAACGTACACACACACACACGGACAACAAGCCTGGCCATGGTTCCCAGCTTCGTGCCGAGCCAGTCTTGGCTGGGTGGGAGAATGCGAGCGTATGCTGCTTTGGAGGTGGTTTGGGGCAGGAAAGAGAAAATGTTCTGCAAGAAATCGAGGCTGACTACATGGTGCTGCAAAGTACGTACAGTACCCAGGTACTTGTGCTTGTGCAAGGATCAGCGAGCAAGGTACTTACTTGTGCACCGCGGCTGACAGTGCGTGACCGATGTACTGCATCTGTGCCTTTACCGCGCTCCTCGTGCCAGAATACCGGAAACGATACTTTTCATGTATAACTGTCCGCCAGCTTGTGCTTCAGGGTCCTGGCAGGGCTGCTTCAGCCTATCACGGCTTCTGTAAAAGTGCCCCAGCTGCCCCACTATATCAATGACCTGATCGGCCCACTTATACTTTGGAGACTTGCAGCCGTGCAGTCATCCATCCTCACGACGATGCAGTCTTCTCTCTTCCACGCCTAGCATTTGGCATCTCAGTCCCTGAACCTCGAGAGGAGAGGCCAGTTCCAGTCCAATTGGGTTGTCACCATGGCCTTTCTGCCGCCTGCGCCTGCGCGACACAGCGCCTCGTCCCTTTTCACCAGGCTGGCCGTCCGAGCCTCGCGCACCTCCTTCTGCAAATCGCCCGCCACTGCGCTGCCCTTCTCAACCACCATCCAGCCCGCTGCACCCTCGCCAGTGCTACTGGCCCTGGCCCGCGCCCGCAGCGCTCGTCAGATCGCATCACCACGGTCACCATCCTCGACCTCGTCTTTGCTGGTTCGCTGCCTGAGCAACAGCTCCAGTAGCAAGGCCACCACTGCCGCCTCCGCCTCCGCCCCGCCGTCTTCCTCCTTCAATGTCGCCGATGATGCCGCCACGCCCGCGTCAGCCAAGGCTGGTTCCAAGACCAGAAGCAGCTCCTTTCCCGAGACGAGCTCAAAATCTGTCGCGCACTGGTTACTCGCAAGCGCCCTCAGTGTCTTTGGAATCGTCGTCTTTGGCGGCCTCACGCGCCTCACAGAATCCGGGTATGTTGATGTGGTATTGTCCAGAGACAGGCATCACTTCCCAAAGTCGAGTACGACCTCACTGACCAATTCTCACACTCCAGACTCAGCATCACCGAGTGGCGCCCCGTTACCGGCTCGCTGCCTCCCATGTCCGCCGAAGACTGGGAATCCGAATTCGCCAAATACCGCGCCTCGCCCGAGTATATCAAGCTCAACCCGCACATGAACCTCGACGAATTCAAGCAAATCTACTTCATGGAGTGGACGCACCGTTTCTGGGGCCGCTTCATCGGATTGAGCTTCGTCCTGCCCACCATCTACTTTATCGCCCGCCGCCGGTGTTCCAAGCGCATGGCCTTCAACCTCGCCGGCATCTCGGCCCTTATCGGCTTCCAGGGCGTCATTGGCTGGTGGATGGTCGCCTCAGGTCTGAAGGACGACCTCTTCGCTGAAGGCGCCCACCCGCGCGTCTCACAGTACCGCCTCACCACCCACCTCGCCACTGCTTTCGTCTGCTACAGCTGGATGCTCCTCTCCGGCCTCTCGATCCTCCGCGCCCGCCGCCTGCGCGCCGCACCACCTGCCGCCGCCGCCCAGCTTGCAGCGACCCTCTACGGGCCCGCAGTCACCCGCTTTCGCCGCTACGCCACGGCCCTCACTGCCGTCATCTTCGTCACTGTGCTGACAGGCGCACTCGTTGCCGGCCTCGACGCAGGCCTCATCTACAACGAGTTCCCCATGATGGGCAATGCGCTTACCCCGCCCGCCTCGGAGCTCTGGGACAAGTTCTACGCCCGCAAGCCCGACAACTCGGACCTCTGGTGGCGCAACATGCTCGAGAACCCGAGCCTCGTGCAGCTCGACCACCGCATCATGGCCATGACGGTGTGCGCCTCCGTGCTGGCCCTTTTCGCATACAGCCGCTTCAACAGCCGCGTCGCTGCTGCGCTCCCACGAGACGCCAAGAAGGCTGCCTTGGGGTTGGTCCACCTGATGGCGTTGCAGGTCACGCTGGGCATCTCGACCTTGATTTACATGGTGCCGACGCACTTGGCCGCTACGCACCAGGCTGGTGCGCTGGCCTTGTTGACGGGCGCGCTGGTGCTGGGATCGAGGTTGAGGATACCCAAGTCGACACTTGCAGTGATTAGAAGGCAGATGAAGACTGTCAAGAGCAAGGCCTAATGGCTCTTCCTAACCTTCCTTTGCAATACCATCGTATTGCAAAAGGAAAAGAAAGACTCTACAACGGCTTCACGGCCTAGACCCAGAAAATAAATATAAAAAATCACAGCAAGTATAACCTTGCATGAAGAAGCAGCGAGATGGTTCTTTTCACCGTCAACATCATAACCACCACCACTGATGACGGAACCATCTCAACTTTTATTAAAAAGCATCATCTCCACTCACAGCATATCCGGTGTATAAAATCTACATCATACATCTATAGAGGTTGCGGCTGTATAAGCAGCCTTGCAATATTTACATGCACAAACATACAAAGGATACTTAGCACAGAAGGAGGAGCCACAAAAAAAGAAAAAAAAAATCCTGGACAACTGAATAACGCTCGGGTTCCGTATTTGGATCGCGATGTATGGGTTGTGCTATATCTGAAGACTACACTGTCATCTAGATTAGCCGCAGCTTGACTGGTGAGTTAGCGATTATGGAACGGGCTTGGGTTTAAAGTCAGAGCCATGCCAAGCCCGACAGGATACACCGAGAAATTGGCCCCAAGCTATCTATCTAGGAGACAGATTCTACTTTATGTATGCATGCATGTATTAGAATACACTCAATATTAGTTGATAGACCACTCAAGAGTCAAATCAAGCCGTCACTTCAGTATCTCTTTCATTCTTCCCGTTCAACCGTCTGACCAAATCTAGCTGAACTAATTGCCTCGCTACCGCATTACGGATTCCCTGCAATATCATATCACACTTCTGTAAAAACACCAGACAGATTGCGTGAAGGCTGGATAATTCCCACATATAAGACATCAAGCTTCATCAAATCAACTTATAGCAAAGTAGTTCATCTGTGTAATTTTGGTTGTATTTTTCATTGATTTATTCAATTTCCTCTTTTACTTGCGCAACGTTCTTCGTTCTCATGCTCTTCTTCATGCTCATCTTGTCTATTTGCTCTCTTTTCATTGCATCTACTTGTGGGCTGTACAAAAACAAAAGAATAAAATGTCAGCTAATTGTGTCTTTGATGTCGTGTCAAAGAAAAGGATACACCAAAGAAAAGCAGGTCAAGGATGGTATAGGGTAAACAAAACATGTAAAGGACAAAGAGATCACTCACCAATACCCTCCACAGGCAACGGCTCAACACCCACCAACTCAGCAGCATGCTTCTGCGCACCGGCAGCAGCGCCAGGACCAGCAGCCTTGTCGTCACGCATGAACGGGAACGCCTGCACCTCACGAATGGCATAGTTATTCGTCAAGAACATGACCAACCGGTCAATGCCCAGACCCCAGCCACCCGTCGGCGGCAGACCGTACTCGAGGGCGCTCAAGAAGTTCTCGTCGACGGGCTGTGCCTCGTCGTCACCCTGGGCCTTTTGGCGTGCTTGCTCCTCGAAGCGCAGACGCTGGTCAAAGGGATTGTTCAACTCGGTGTAGGCGTTGGCAATCTCCTTCTTGCAGACAAAGGCCTCGAAGCGCTCGCAGAGACCCTTCTTCTGTCTGTGGTACTTGGCCAGGGGGGACATCATTTGCGGGTGCTCCATGATGAAGGTGGGGTTGATGCAGGTTTCCTCAATGAACTCGCCGACGAGCTTGTCGAGCATGCGGGCGTTGGTCAGGGGCGGTGGGCAGTCGACCTTCATCTTCTTGAGGATGCCCTTGAGGAACTCGCCAGTGGCCTCGGTGTGCATCTCCTCAAAGGGAGGGAACTTTTCGCCGCACACGCGCTCGAGCTCCGGCAGCATCTCGACACGCCGCCAGGGCGCCTCCCAGTTGACGTCGTACGTCTCGCCGTGCTGGTTGGTGAACTTGGTCTTGTAGCCGCCCGTGAGGTCCTTGACGAGGCCAGAAACGAGTTCCTCGGTGATGTTCATGACGTCGTAGACATCGGCGTAGGCCCAGTAGAACTCAATCGAGGTGAACTCCGGGTTGTGTGTCAGGTCGATGCCCTCGTTGCGGAAGTTCTTGCCCAACTCAAACACCTTGCCGAATTGGCCAACAATGAGCATCTTGAGGAAGAGCTCGGGCGCAATACGCATGTACATGTCCATGTCGAGGTCGTTGTGGTGCGTGATAAAGGGCAGCGCCGTGGCGCCACCGGGGATGGCCGTCATCATGGGCGTCTCCACCTCGAGGAAGCGGCGCTCGTTGAAGAAGTCGCGAATGTAGCGGATGATCTTGGAGCGGGTCCACATGGTCTGGCGCGAGGCGTCGTTGAAGAGCAAGTCGAGGTAGCGCTGGCGGAAACGCTGCTCGTGGTCCTTGAAACCATAGTGCTGCGTGGGCAGCATGTGCAGCGAAGGCGCGAGCAGGATCACCTCGGACGCGAAGATGGACAGCTCGCCCTGCTTTCCCTGCTCAATGAGCTTCTTGGGCGCCGTGCGGCCAGGGTAGCCGACGATTCCAATCACGTCGCCGCGGCGCAGGTGCTCGTGCTGCTTCTCAAAGGGGGTGACGCCCTCGGGCACGTTCTCGGCCTGGCACATGATCTGGATGCTGGCGCCAATGGAGACGGTGTCGGCGGCGGTCTTGATGTCGTAAAAGATGAGCTTGCCCAGCGAGCGGCGGCCGTAAATGCGACCTGCGATGCGCAGCTCCTTGGTGCGGTCGACGTCGCCCGACTTGATGTGCTCATAGTCGGTGACAAACGACTTGTCGTCGTACGTCACGTGGAACTTGTGCGGGTATGGGTTGGGCTCGTTGCTGTCGAGCATCGCCTTGACGGCCTTGGACCGGTTCTCGTAGTACATGCGAGGGTCCATCTCCTCCTCGTCCTCCTTCTTCTTGTTGGCGGCGGCGGGCTTGGGAGGGGCGGCGGCAGCCTTCTTGGCCTTTTCCTCCTCCTTTTGGCGCTGCTTCTGGCGTCTCTTGAGCTCAGACTTGGAGACCTATTGTAGTCACAGCCAAGAGGTCAGTGACTGTGTGAGCATAACGCCCCAAATCTCCAGGTAGCCCAAACTATACCTTCTCGCCAGTCACCTCGTCGAGCAGCAGCTTCTCGAGCTGCTCGGTCGGCGGGGCAGCCGCCTTGTCGGACGGTTCGCCAGCCATATTGTGTGGTGATCGAGCTGGTAATATGTCTCAGCTTGGTGGAGGTTAGTCAATTGGCGTCGATGTTGTTGTGGCCCGTCTGTTTTGTCGTTGGGAATTGCTTCAAATCACGATTGGCGGGTTGGCACGAGGTCGATCGAGAGCTCGTTTTCGGCCTGTGCTAGTCTTTTGACGCGGGGTTGGCCGTGACTCAGAAAATTTCCCAGGGCGTTGCCCAATCCCCACTGTGCGATGGCGGGGCTTATCACTTATCGGTCATCAATTACAGAGAAAATAGTACGAATCGGTACTTTACTCGAGACATGATTTTCCCGTCAATGAATGTACTTAGATGTACTTCGCTTCCAGACGTCAACACCATCGCCCTGCTTCCTTCATGATGACTGGTAGACATAACAAAGGCAGAGCGATCTCGGTGCTCATTCTCAATGGTGTTGATCTCTATGCTAACTTCATCAATGCTACATATGGTTCTCATTGCGAAGTTTATGTCGTTCTTCTGCCACACAAGATACAAGGAGCTATACTGATAATTTATATTGTTCTTTTAGGAGATACGGATACCATCTGAGAATATTATTCTACCGACTGAACTGTAAGCTCGTTCCGGCTACATGCTGCCATCCCATTGTTGTCATTCACGATTCTCCTAAAGAACACCATCATCCTTGTTCCAAGCAACCAGCTTCACGAGCAAACAATGTCAGGTCTTCAACAGAGGTCCTGATCGCCCTTCAGCAATATCTCCGGTATGCGGGCTGCCACAAGCTCATGTATGCGATCTGTCGGGTGCATCGCATTGGACCACAGGTACTGGTTGGCAGGAACACCACAGGCTGGATCAAAGTAATCTGGAGTTGGCGTGCCACTAGAACCATCATCAAATGTCAGCCTTGATGATCTTGCTTCACCTTGCCAACGCAGAAGAAGACGGGGTGAGAAATATAGCAAACGATAGAGGGTAGGTTGAAAAGGGAGAACCCACAACTGATATGCCGCACAATAATCCATCGTGTTCTTCAACCTCGCCGTCTGTTTGAATGCTTGCGGGTGGTCAATCACCGTGTTCCAATCCTTATAGACGTCGTACACAAACACGTTCGCCTTGTCCTTGTGTTTTGCTTTGAAACTCCTGAGCATGTCCCACAACATCCCGTTGAATTGAAGCAAATCTCGCCGTGCCATCGCAACCGCTGGCGCCCCTTGCGATCGAATATGCGGGCTGCGCTCAATAGCGGGCACATTCAGAATCGCAAAATTGGCCGCACCGTGCTGGTGAAGCAAATCCAACATCTTGGCGTACTCTTTAAAGGTCCTCTTGTTCAGCGCGTCCGTGCCACCGGGTCCCGAGGGTCCCCTCGGAAAGCCACCATTAACATCGTTGATGCCCATCCAAATGATAAACAACGTGTTTTGCGGTAGCCAGTGTGGATATCCTGGTGCTTTGGGTTGTCCGTCGTGTCCATGGATTCTGCGGTGCGAATAGCCTGGTATGAAAGCATCGACAATCTGCCCGCGCAGACTGAACACGCTGGGAAACCCTGGAGGTACCATTTCAGGGTTGGCAGTTGCGCCGCCAGCAGCGAGGTTGTAGGTCTTGATGAAGGATTGGTTGTACTTGACAGTGAGGTAGTCGATCCAATTGGGCCCATTGGCCGAGGTGCGGCCTGGATAGGGTGGGTTGCCCAATGGGAAATTCCGTGAAGGAAAAGGAATTTCGTTGAACTTGAAGTCGGTTCCTGTGTAGCTGTCGCCGAAAGAGAAAATGTGGGACATGTTGGCAAAGGACGGAAAGAGATTGACATTTCGTGGCCCACATGGTTTCGAGGATACCAAAGAGGGCGAGATAGCATCATCATGTTCTTCAAGGACGGTGTTTGTAGGAGAAGACGAGGCACACCACGCCCCGGCAGCAAGCGCCAAAAGCGGGCGGAAGAGACCCATTGTAGCCTCTGTGAGATAGGTAGATGCTGACGGTGGTGATTCTGGGCGGTGGTGAGGAGGAACTGTCGAGTCGGCTTGGCTGCGATAGCTGGCTGCCGTCAAAGGTTTCTGGCTACCGAGTTGCTCGAAGCCTTGGTTTCCAGGCCAGGTTTGGTCCCGGTCATGGCTGCTATCACGATGCGCAGAGGGCACAACTGAGGCGTGGCAGCAGACATCGAGCCAGCCCCGACAGGAGCCTTCCCTTTTGTTGGTCTCGTGGATCGAACCTGCGCCGTGCCTCGGTGTACGGTGGTCGTCTGGGAATTGCAGCCCTGCCACTTTGCCATGCTGGTCATGACGGGTCGGACTGGCCAGAACCTGTGGCGGCAGGAGCAGGTTGAGCAGCAATAGCAAGCCGAGTGGAAAGAGCAGGAGCGAGGTAGTGGCAGACCCTCCTCCCGAGAGTGCTTTCAATCTGGAAAGAGCCATCCTATCTGGACTGAGTAAGCATTGACCGATGGCTGTCGCTCTTCAAAAGCTTCCCACTACTAGCAGTCGGCAGCTGAAGGAAGAAGGCTTCGGACGAGAGGATGTGAGTGCCTGAATCGTCTGGACCACCTTTGGTAGTAAAGTATGTGACAATCGATGTAACGGACAGAGAGCTACCAGTAAGCCTGTCTTGCTGTTTCTTGGTTATCGTCTAGTTGCTGACGTGGAAACCGATCGCGTCGGTACTTACAAGGTCAAGACTGAATTCTACTCAAGACTCGAGAGTCACACGTAGACATGGCTTTTGCCCCTCCTCTGGTTCGGATGGAACGCAGAGTCAATGATTGGCGTGTGGAGGACAGCGCGTTGCGCGCCCTTCCCCAAACGTCCCCTCACACCAATCTGGCAAAGGGAGCTGACGTTGTTTGGAGAAACATCCTTGTTCCTGACCCAAGACATCCATATCCATGGAAACCCCCCGATCGAGCTGTCTCGCCGGTTATGGACGGTGTGGGAAGCTGTCACAACCCACCACAAACGCACCGCCCGACCGCAAGTCTTGTTCCTGTAATCTTCGAAATAGCAGGATATTATATCATTATAGTGTATTGAGTTCATCAGTCATCATAATTGCTAGGTCTAGGTCATAAGTAACAATTCCCGTATCTTCCAATTCCTTGCGATCTCTTCGCGTCCCCCAAGTTTTGTCATCTCTCGAAACATTGCAGTCATGTCATCGTCCATCAAGATGCATGCGTGCTCGAATGTCGCAAAACCAAAGAGACAAGAACACAGTGTCCAAAAAGACATCATTCAAACCAAGGCCAGCAGTATTCTTTCGCAGCGGTATCACATTTATGTAGCCAAAAAAAAATGAAGACGAAAATGATGTAGCGTATCAATCTTCCCAAAGCCAAGCCAACTGCAGACCCCGGCTTGTGGTAAACCGTACAAGTCGGGTCGTAACTCATGTCAAGGTGGCCAGCATTGCCTTGACAAGACCAGGCGGAGGGCCTGCAGCAAGAACACATCGTCAGCGTATTGTTGATCAAAACAGAGGCAAGACAGTTGGTATCAAAAAAAACCAAAGGGGCAGAAAAGCGCACCGCACCTTTAACGATACTTTGGCACGCTGATGGACATCCTACCTTTCTTGTCCTTTTCAATGCGCACCCCGCGCCGCGGCTCCTCGATCTTTTCCACCTCTTCTTCAAACAGCACTAGCTCGCCGCTGCTGAGACGCTCTGCCTTGATCAGCTCTCGCGACTCGCTGTGGCCATGGTGACGGCGCCGCGAGTGCTCCAGCTGTCGCTCCAAGTCCCTGATCTCGGAACGAATCTCCCTGTTCGTGTGAGATCGAGACCGCGACCGGTGTCGCTCCGCCTGGACAATCGCCAAGGGGCCGACCGGAATCTCGTCAGAATACTCTTGCCGCCGTACGTCGCGTACATCCACATACGAGGTCGATCCAGAGGCGCTGGTCGTATAGGAGCGTGCAGGAGACACATCGCGAATCACGGTTTTCTTTTCATAGAATTCCGTGACAGGTGGAGGGGCCATGACCACTGTTGGGCCGTGTGAGGGCGGAGGGGCGTGGAAGACTTGTGGCGGTGGTGCGTGCGAAGCAGGGGGTGCATGCTGATAGGCTGACGGTGGTGGTGGCTGGTACGCAGATGGCGGCGGTGGTGGTGGTGCATGGGACATAGGACCTGCGTGAGAGGGAGGAGGATGCATGGCAATGACGGTTGGCGGAGCTTGAGAGTGTGCAATTGGTGGAGGCGGCATGATGGAGGCCGGAGCCGGTGGGTGATGAGCTGGGCCTTCGATGATAGTCTCTCTTCTCTCTTCGATGAAATGGCTTGGCTCAACCGGGGCCACTGCAAGTTCGCCTGTTTTTGTGGTTCGTTTGTCAGTGGCAGAAGGGACAAAAAGTCAGGGGAAATGTTGTGGCTTACTCTTTTTGAAGTTCTCACTTAGTGTCAAGAGGTCGTCAATGTTCTCTTGGCCCAGCGCTTTCAAAACAATGATTGTGTTGCCCTAAGAAGCAGAGTTAGTACAAGACTGCCGATGCTGTAGTTATGATAGCCTTTCGATTGCTCACCTCTTCGACATATGGGTAACGAAGCTCGCCAAGTGCGCGCTTGGAGACCAAACGAGCCGGGATCCTGGTCTTGCCCTTCTTGGGGTACTCGCTCTTGACAGTAACCGTTGTGCCTCCACTGCTGCTCGACGAGCTGGCGGTGCTCGCAGACGAGCGAGAAGCGCTGCGAACTGTACTGGCACGATGGCTGCGGCTACGTCTTGACACTACCGAGGGGCTCGATTCACGCTTCTTGGTGCGCACAATCTCCCGCTCACGGATGCGCTCAGGATAAGGACGGAACTCTTCGTCACCATAAAAGTCGGGCTCGCTCACACGAATCTCATCTATGTCGTCGTAGACGCGTGGCGGCGGCAGGGCACGAGAACGCGGCAGAGGGATGGGCTCATACGGCCGTGGCCTGAACTCTTCGCGGCGAGCAGGTGGGCCATAACGTTCTTCTTCATGATAGTAATTCTTTCGTCTATCAAAGGTGTCCAAGCTCGACTGGCGGCGCAAGAAAGAGGGCCGGTTGGGCGAGGGGCTGCGGCGACGCTCACGCTCGATTGTCACGCGACGCTCACGCTCGTAGTCGGAAGAAGGCGAGCGATGGCGGGAGTGGCGCGATGGCTCATCATCATAGTAGACGCGGCGAGAGTCACGGATAACGACGTCATCGTCGTAAGGGCGGTTGTGTCTGCGCTCGAAGCGCTCGTCGGCAGAGTGTTCTCTGTACCTGGAAGGGCGACTGCGAAGAAAGCGGTCGTCCTCTTCAAAGCGAGAGCGCTCATCGCTAAAGCGGTCACGATCACGGTCTCGCTCGTACATGAATCGCTCGCGATCCCAGGTGTTGCGCGACGACATGGTGGGCCGAGTAGGAGGGACGGCTTGGACGGCTGGACGGTTGGACGGTTTGGACGGGTCGGGTTGAGCAAGCAGCCGTCAGTCGAGTCAGGAAGGAGAGGGCCCAAGAAAGGTCTAGGGGTTTTCTCTGGCGTATAATCGGGTATCAACGTCTAACAGAGCGGGTTGGTGCAAGTCTAAACGGGAACCCTTGACGCAACTGTCGCAGCCAGCCGAGTTAGTGACAGTAAATGTGATGACAAGATTGCCTCCGACCAAGATATGAACAGGCTGGCAGAGGGAGGAAAACAGATGAGTGCCCCAGATGGGAGATGGATCTAGGAAGAATGGGAAAGTCATGCAGAAGGAGGAAGAGAGCAAGGAGGAAGACAAGGTGCACAGCAAAGTGGCGCAGATGACGACAGGAAACGGAAAGAGGGGCTCGGGCCAGACCAGCAGCAGGGTTGCGTCTGCGTCTGGCAGCTTGGCTTGTCTCTCTCTGCTGCTTCTGCTGCTCGCTGCTGGCCTTTTGCCGTGATCTGCTGGGGGCCCGCCAATCCCAAGCCGAGAGTCGAGACGCCAAAGACAGTCCAGCTGCAGGTGAGCTGGCCCTGCTGACCCTGCTGCTGAAGGGATTCGAGGATGACTTTTTGACGGCCAGCCTGTGACCCGAGACCGCCCAACGAGGCCAGGAGGCCTTTCGATCCGGCCAGCACCGAGATGCCATCAATACGTTTTGCAAGTGCTTGCTGCTATTTCTCGACGCTGACTAGAAACAAGAGACCCCGAGAGAGACCAACCAGGCCACTTGCCAGGTCCTTTTTTTCTTCTTCTTTTTTTGGATGGATGGATGGATGGAGGCACGCAGAACAACCGCAAACTTACCGATGGTGGATGCGAGTATCAAAGGAGATCAGAGAGGCATTTCGTCCTGTTGTAGCACTGAATGTAGTAGCTGCAATGTCGTGGCAGGACTGACTTGATCAGGCCAAGAGGTCACGCAAGGGATCAAAAGAAGAGAAGGCATTTTCTCTATCACAAGGTCCCTCGACTCGATACTTCCAAGGCATTGGTACACTAAATCACGGTGGCTGGAATATCTCCCCTGACGTTGGTGTACATAGTACCAAAGTAGTTTCCCAGGCTGTCATCGGCCGAATGGCAGCGGGTCCGTTTCCACCCCCCGCCAGCTTCAGCAGGCCCGCTAAACAGGGTCAAGCACCCTAGCCAGACCCTGACGCCGTGGGAAACAGGGTTCTTCCAGGGCAAACAGGCCTGTCACCTACTATGTAGCACTCCCGGCACCCGCTAGAACAACCTTCTTGCCGTGATGGCTGGCCACTGCTTCCCTGAACCGAAACCTTCACCAACCAATATAGCGTTGGGCTTCTCAAGCTTTGCCGCTGATCATCACGTGTCGCTGCCCAACGCCACGAATAAGGTTGTTGCTACGATTGTCAAGTTGTGTCGATCATATCAATTGTTTGTTGCAATCTGCCCTACTGCTGAGACTGCCTCAGATCGTGCTTCCCTTGTGATGCCTGTTGTCTTCAGCTCGGCCTTGATGCCGCCTTTTCGCCAGCATCGTGACCTCGAGGAGAGCAGTTCTGTGACCCAGAATCTCTCATGCAAGACGCGAGAGATGTTGTATCAACAGACAGCGGCTTCAAACACGAGGCCATCTGCTGGTGTTTGGTCGGAATGCAACTATATCACACTGCCACAAATACCAACACAGTCATGTCGTGTTCCCAAGTCCCGTTGTCAAGCTGACTGAGGTCCCTTCACAAGAGAAACTTGTTGTCTCGAGACTCGTCAAGTCTCCAAGCTTGGATTCCATGTCCGCCTTTGCTAACCTCTGTGTGTTCTGATACACTTTTGCTATACAGTTCCAACCAGTCTAGACGGATCACAATCGTTGCAGGTCCCTGAAGCGGGCGTCTGCCTCCTGGAAATTGGGATTGTCGACGCCGCGAATGATGAGCTGCAGACTCGTCTCAAGCCCTGCATACACCATCGCCTGGCCCGGCTGCTGGAGCTTTTGGCAGAGGAAGCAGCACATGCGGTATCTGTCGCGGAAATACAAGATCAGCTAGAGCCCTTGATGGTCGCATAGCACGACGCAAAGAAACATGTCCACAACATACGTGTCAGCGAGCACCTTTGTCTCGGCATCCATCAATGGATTCTTCAACACTTCGACCGCCGCCTGTGCCATTCTCAACGCCTCCGCTGCATCAGCCGCGGCCCGAACATCCATGGTCTCCGTGAGCACGTCACGCGCATCAGGATACAAGAAGTAGAACGCACCCCAGAACAGCCGGTACACCTGCGCCTGGAGCTCGTCCGTGTACGGGTTCAGACACATGGCACACATGCAGCCCTGGATCTCATCCATTTGCAGCAGCTCTGCATTACGCTCTGCAATCGTCCGCCGCAGATACTCGCCGTACGCCACAAAAATCTGCTCCCCCGCGCGAATATCCCGCACGGCATGCACCGTCATGCGGCCCGTGGCACCGTTCAAGTCGTGCCAGGCGTTGGGCATGCACGAGTGGTTGATGCGCGCCTGCAGCGCATAGATGCCCTCGGGTGAGCCTGGGTGCTCGGTTGTGTGCGGGCTATACTGGCAGCGCATGCGGATAGCGTAGAGACGAGCGAATTGCTGGACCTTGCTTTCGAGCTCCTCGCTGGAAAGAGGGGAGCAGTTCGGTTGGCTGGGATATACACGTTCGTGGAAGAAGCGGCGAATGAGTTCGCGGATGCGCTCGTTCTCGTACATGGCTTGACTGTACGACAGGTCCTCCATGGCGCTGAGCTTGCCGTCGAGAAGGCCTTGCAGGAGCAGCTCGTCGCAGAAGCGGAAGACGGTCGCTGGGAGTGGCGAGCCCTTGTAGGCGTCTTCTTCTTCTTCGTCGTCGTTCTCTTCGTCGTCGTCGTTCATATCCTCGTCGTTGTCCATCTCCTCTTGGCCTTGATCCGTGAAGTTCTCTTGATCATTGTCATTCCTCATGCTGACACCCTCATCAAGCATGCTCTCGTCGCTATCATCGCTGGCGTAACCAGAGATTCCGCCGCCATACTCGTCGTCCTCGCACAGGTGCGAGTGGAACGTGAAGACGGGCGGCTCGTCGATGATGCGCGTGCCTTTGAGGATATTCTGGGTGGCGAAAACGCCTAGTCCCATATAGCCGGCTGGACGGACCTCGATGACGGTGGAGGGAGAACCGGGTGCTGTGATGGAAGGTCCGTCAGTGGGTGTAGTTTGGTTTGCTGGTGAGCACCCGCTTTTAACATGTGTTGTCGATTTGGGAATTTTGAGGCGGATAGATGGGTTGTCGAAGTTGTGACACTACAATTTGCACCGAGCGAAGTCACAACAGAATAAAAGAAAGAAGGCATATCATGTGCTTGACGAAAACAAAACTCGCGGCCACTTACGGGGATATGGCGACACAGGCACGGCCAACGGGCCCGGCGCACCAGTGAAGAAAGGTCTGTTATTGCTGGTGTTCATCTTGTCTTGTTGTTTGCTCTTCCTTTTTCCTTTCCGCTTGCTGGGCTCGAATTTGCGCGCGCACGAGAGAGAGAGAGAGAGAGAGAGAGAGAGAGAGAGAGAGAGAGAGAGAAGGCCTCTACGGGCGTTTCGCAAGAAGGAAAATGGATGAATAAGTCTTTTGGGACGGCCGTGGAGGTTGAACGGCACTGCGATGGTGATCTCAAACCGAGAACGTCGATTTGAGGATGAAAAAGATGAGTGCGAGGGGGCGAAAGAAATGGTTGAAGTTCCGAGTCGGATACTGTGCTCACTGAATGCGTGGGGCGTGCGGTGGTCGTGGATTCGATCTGTGACTCGTTGCCTGGTGAGGGACGAGAACATGCAATGGGAAACCGGGGAATTGTGGTGGTGAATAGGATGTTGGAAATGGCACATGAGAGAGGAGGTGACAGAGGAAGCTGAAGCAGATGAGATGGAATTCGAATGTGATAAAGAGTGCAATGGAAAATATCGCTGGATGCCCAGGTGTCTGAAAGCTGCTAAACAGACTCCAGCAGTAGCAGGAGGGTCTGTCCAGGTCGACGCATCTGAACAAGAGAGAGGCATGTTGAGCTTGAGCTTCCTAGGTTCATTGTAAAGCACGTCGTTGATGTGAATGCTTGCTAGCCTCTACATAAGATTTAGGATCAAGAATTGTTTGCCTATACTGTCGAAGAGAAGTTGATTGCATACATGGCCGGCAAATTGACTATTACCGTTGGTGTCGATAAGTCAGCCACCGAGGCAAAATGTATCAATTCTAAGTACAAACATGTAATCGTGCTAGTCTTTCTGATTAGAAGAGTCATTATCGGATGTTATAAGTTCAAATATCATAGGAATGAACACCAGGACTGGTTACCACAAAATCATCATTGGCCAATATCGTAGGGGCTGCCCTTGGACCTAGTATGACACTTAGTATTTATGTTTAATTGGTATGTATCCCTTCTCATAGCCTGCCTCATATATCACTTTGAAAATCAACATTCTGAGGTTTCTTTGTTGGATTGGATGTGTGTGTTTTCAAAAAGCGGCTTCAGCTTTCAAATAGTACGTCTTGGTGAGGTGAAGACGCAAGTTTTGGGTCAAGAACAAGATGCCCACATCAATTGAAGCAAGAAGTAGCATTTGCGGCTTCTCCACGATTCGGGATAGTAAGTGCGTGTGCTTTAAGACCCGGCATATACAAATAATAACCGCCGCGATAAGACCGTCTAGGGACAACAGGGCAGCAGCCGGTTGACTCAAGCAATCCTTGGCTGTGGAATTCGGACAGGACGGAGTGCTCTGGTACACAGAGTGGTATACACAAAACAAAGATGGACATGATTATGCAAGTTCCGCAGATTATGAGCCTGACCCATCCCATCCACCAACGATAGTTTACTTTTATCGAAATGACAGGACCGGTTTGGGAGCGAGATGCAGACAGAATCAAGCGAAACCTTTTGGTCTTTGTGCGCAGAGACCCCCC